>JAVCKX010076881.1:10317-24724 GCA_034780695.1 Lepetodrilus gordensis | reverse complement strand
AATTTACATTAAGTATATATTACATATAATACATTACAATAACAATTTACAAAGAGAATACACATACATGTAGTAATAATTATATTTAATTAAATATTGTATTGAAATAAATTATTTAATAATATATTCTTCTTATTATTTAAACAAATACAGTACAAATAAAATTATTTAAAATAATTACCAATTAATTTTGATCTGTTTAGTGAAAGTAAAGATTTAAAATGTTCTAATCAATTAAATCAGCAACTATGGTACCTATCCCTGGGGTTATTATTCTTAAGGCTATCAACAATCACTTCACAATAATGAATTTCTAATAGCAAATGCATTCCAAAAGCACTCATGGGGCTTTGTTTTCATGCTGGTGTTTTTGTACCAGAGCTACAATGCAGATCGTTCTAAAATCTTTCAATGACTATTTTAATAGAAAAAGATAAAATCCCAATTATAGTCAATTAATCCTCAGGAAACAATGGAGTCGCTGGGAGTACATTAGACTGACAGGTGGGGTTCCAAGTAGTATAATGTTATTTCAGAGACATGCCGAGAACCGCATCAAGACCCATCAATTAACTAATCTGTCAAACAAATGAGCATATGTTGACACTTCCACCTTAATATCACCAGCACCTAAAGTGTCCCCTCATTATTCCACAGGTAAATTACATGTAAAACACAGGTAACTCTCAGCTATCACATAATATGCCATCCTTTAAAGCATCATTAACAATTCGGACATAGAACAGCTGGAATAAAATAACACCTGCATGTATGGGATAGTCCAGAAAACATTTTATCTTTGTCTAGTTAGATGAAACTTGTGGCGAGGGAAATAAAACTCGTAATCTTGACTATCATAAATTTTGCCTTCAGCTTCGGATCAAGTACAATCCTTCACCATCTGCGACAATCTTTGTCAACACAGACTTTTTGTGTAGTCAGCTCAGGTAGGAGGGTGGGGCATGGTAGGGGTGGGGGGAAAGAGTTACGAGAGACAGCTCGGCTTAAAAAAATATGAAATAAAAGAAAGACAGTTTTTTTCTCGATAACAACAAAGGAAACAGACAAGTGTAAAGACATAATACCATGCTGATCCTTTTAGAACATCATCAATATTAACAGCTCAATATCGTATCAATTCCTTCCTTTATCTTTGAAACAGACAACAATGTAGGATATTTTTAGCAAACGAATTACATCTACGAATCTTCTAAAGTAACTCTATATAACTACCTGAGTCGAATCCGCTATCCGCATGAATAAGTTTCTCGGCAAGGGACCATATATCCATGAACAGTATCACCAAATATTGAACACCCCAGCCAGCTCGTGAGAGTCTCAATGTTTCTATCTCTCAAAACAGTTTTTTCTTTATTATTGTGAGCATGCATTGATTACAGGTAGTGCTAGGCTCCTCCCACTGATAGTGGAGCCGCGATGGCCTGGGTGTTTGATAGGCTACCGTGGTAATTAGCGGTATTGTAATCAATGTCGCCTGTCAATCAACACTGGGATATCACAGGGCCTCACTATACCAGCGCTACTGATACCTGTTTATGACTGGAAGGTGCTACTTTAGACCTGTCCCTACACCAGTCACTGGTAATGACCCTAAAAGGGGGAGACATGGCTTTATAAGGGGGTGGGAAGGGAATCAACAACTTGGTAAAATGAGGGGAGGTACACACAATGTCTTGGGCTGGTTTTGCAAATAAAGGGAAAATTAACTAGGAATGCTAACAAATCCAAATTGATATTTAGTATGTTATTTCAATTAATTGCTATCAATTAGTATTTGTAATAATTTTTAAAATGAAAAAGTACTGTATATTGAAATATTAAATTGAAAAAGAAACTAATTCCATATTACCAAAATATTTAGAAATTAGCAAAACATTAAAAAACATTATTTTAAAAAGGTTTGTACGTGGTTCGCTAACTGAATCACGTGCGGCAGGTGATACGACAGAAGTATGAATGACACAATAAAAGAAAAGGTCAGAGGTTGCAAATAAACCTCCGGTCATTCATGGCTGGTCAGTCCCACTCGAAAAACGTTACATAGACATCGCCGACCTCTCTCATGACCTCACAGCGTCCAATCGTAAAGAACATGGCCAACACTGGCGGACAATCGTCCGCCTCGTTACAAAGAAGCATCGCTCCACAAATAGAACCCTCTGCAGCATTGACAATCATTTCTTCCGATGCCAGTGATTTTTCTTCACAGTGCCATCTGCTGGCCACTGGTGCATGCTGGTCAAGTCAACTTAAAACATTAAATACGTGAAAACACTTATTGGGCGCTGACAGAGATAATGTGTTTCTCTAGGGCGAGGAATAAAAGAAGGGATGTACCAGCCAAAGTGACAATCAGAAATATTGACCAGCATGGTGGAGGCATTGTCGGAATATCGTCTGCGTATTGTTCGCACAATACCGCCCCCTGAATACCCCTGAATACCCCTGGGCTAGAGATGAGACTGTCCACTACACACAGATAACAATCTAATTGATTCTTTATTAGGATCATCAAATCATATCCTTTTACATTGATGTCCACTTCTCAGCTCCAGTTAATTGACTGATATACTAGACATAGGTCAACACAGTTTAGACGTAAAAGTAGATACTTTATAGAATTAAAATTTAGAATTGCTATAAAACATGAAAACCGATTTCTAGGAAATGTTTATTCCAGTTATATATCCAATTCCGTTTAAATGGATTCATAAAAAAACACTTTCCATATTTTGATCGAATTTTATGACAAAAACTTTGAATCGTTTATGATTTTGTGCTAAAACATTAATATTTCTCTTTGATATAAAATCAAAAGTGAACAGTCAAGATTTCTGACGCGATCTTTGGTGAGAAATATGAACAATAACAAATTTGAAAATAACGCGAGCATGGCAACAAAGAAGACAGCTCCGAATGTCCGCGTGGTGTATTGAAGATTGCACGTGAAGAGTGGCTATTGTAATACACCATCAACACACACTCCTTCTCTGGCTCTCATCTCCTACCAGGTGGCACCACCAGCTGCCCGTCATCTTTGTGCGCTACCCACGCTTCCTAGCCATCACCCTCCGCTACCTGTAACCCATGGTAATCCATGCTAACGTGTCATAATAGAGCTAATTGTTTACCCATGGGACGGACTCGCATCTCGGCCCAGTCGTCCACGCATTGCAGATACGGCAGGACAACGCTTCCTCGTGGCCATTGTCCCCCCCCTGAGATAAAAAAATGGGCGGGGAGGCCTCACTCAGGTGCTTGAGGGGGGAGGGGATGCGGATCAGCTGTGGCAATTAGAAGCCATGAGGGTGGGGACGAAAGTAGGGAGGGGTGGAAGAAGATATTGTAGCATCACGTTCTCGGGTGCTTGTGAAATCAAAGATGAGGGGACTGATTTGACGATTATTTTGGCGAGGTTGGAAAAGGGGAATGATGCTATAGCAAGGGTGGCTGGGTTTTGATAGGGTGTTGTAATCATTACTCGGGTGGTTGTAAATTAAAGGAAATGAATTAAAGGAAATTTAAAAAATATCAATTTAATATTTAACACATGTTCTGTCGACAATGCTCACCGCTTTATTTTAAATGAATATGAATACATAACAGATATGTATACGCAACCAACGGTGGGCTCAACGGGTACAAGCGTGACATTTTCATATCTATTTGGCCATTTATTTGAAATATAAATTATATCTAACGTGCAAATAATAGACAGTTTTAAAATATTTATGTATTCAAATTCTCTGGGAGAATGGAGATGGGGATGAATTTCAATGAATCGTGGACAACACGTTTATACGTATCGCATTAGACATTAATGTAGCCGAGCCGATCAATTACATGGCGTATTTCAATCGTCCTGGGTTCACTTGACGTGATTGCTGGGACACTCCGAATGCAATTTACCACAAAAATGACACTATAGCATCTATTTTTGGTGATAATTTTGACTGCGCTTGGGAACGTATCTGAGCAGACAATGATCGCGGACTGAGATGTGTTGGGGGCACACGAGAAAGCAGACACACACGGCTGAGAGCATTGTGAGGAGACAACCTTGCTCGCTGACGAACACATGATGCGGCAGTTATTAGCTGCGAGTATTCACTTGGGCTCTATGTGCCCACAATAGGGGAGACCAGTGGAGCGAGCCCATTGCACTCACTGCCCTGCCTGTATTTCCGATATACACATCTACATTTGTATCACAAATATCTCTTTTTCAATGAAGCATTTGTAATGTTTCGTACTTGAAATTGAACTCATGATTCATCAATGAGATCTTGGCGAGGAACAAAGTTTATCGAAATGGTATCCATCAAACAGAAACACAAATGTACTAGTATTTGAAGATCTCTTAAGTGTAGATGGCACACAAAAAGTGTATGGCACAATGGGCTACACAAGTCATCTTAAGGGTATTTCCGTACTGACTTGAATGAGGAAGAAAAAATATTAAAAGAAAGTATCTATATAATTGAATGGATTTAAAGGCAATTCTGTTTCGCATTGAAATCGTCATCCTGGCTGCTTTAGAGTTAAATTTAAATAGATACAATATTAAAAATTCCTTATATACCCTCCTAGCAATACTCTTAAACAATTTAGTATGGAGCATATTTACAATAAAAATATAAAATAACATATGGTAGTATAAATTCAATGAGACTCATATTTGACTACTGTTAATTTTAAAGTACATTGTAGATATCTAAATATTTCAGTTAAAAAACATAGAAAATGAGCAGTTCTAACACTGATCTACAGTAAGGAAGTATTCATAACTAAGTGAAGTATTACCAGATACTGATCCATGTTTGAACTTTCTGCATATAATGATAGTGAATGTTGCCACATATTATCCTGCCTAGATATAGCCCATGATGAGAGGAATGTCGGGTGTAAAAACATGTGACCCTGTGCTTCCCTATGTCATATAGAAAGTCTCCTACAATATCCTGTGTGTGTTCAGACGCAGATAAAGAAATACAGTAATTAACAGGTGGCACAAACACACTTACATCTGAATTGCCAACGATCATTTGAAAACCTAAAAATTTACAATCATGCATTTAAAAGTTACAAACAAAATTCTTGAAAATTTTCATGAGGGTTCAAATTTACTGTAAATTAAATATGCAATGACATTTCCGTGACTAAATAGTTATTTTGTGTTTGATAGAAGCACTGATCTCTACTACAAACAAAAGTTGTTGTCACAAGACTCCCCTCAAGACTAAGCCCACGGGGCTGCGACTGTCCGCCCCGAAAACACCGAGACACATAGGGGTGGGCAAGTGCAGGCCTATTACTGACAGTCCCGGTCCGTTATCTTGTCCCCTCGCTTCCTGGGGTAACTCGCCACATGGGGGTGAGCCAGCACAGATCTATTGTGGGGGATTACCGCGATTTGAAACGCATGCAGTTGGTTTTGGTAATATCGTGACTGCTCCCAATTACACGGCACCCAACTGACACACCAATGACATCAATGATAACAGTTCTGAAGTCATCCCTACACGCACTACACACAAATGACACGTTTTTATGAATGCCGATACAGTATAAACAATACAATCTCCCTGATTGTTGGCACCTGGGTTTCTTCACCTTGTCAGGTATCATTCCAGACAGGTAGATACAGGTAGATACAGGTAGGGCAGGTCGCACAAAGGTAACACCTCATTGACAATACCAGTGCATCACCTTTAAAGCGATTTTTTTTCAAGCCACTGAACAGATAGTAGTACATTGCGTACTACACACCATCTTGAAATCGATATATCTATTAATATATTTTAAATTGTTCTGATTACTAGACCAAGACTAAAAATGTGTGTTATCAGTCTGAGAATGGAATGTGGGTATTCTAGTTCATAGAGATACTGACACAGGTATACCTATTCTAAATAATTATTTGTAAAAGCCAGAAGTTTTCCTGTAATTTGTCTTTTGGACAATTGAAAAGTAATTCTATAGAATTTCTTTTCAATTGTCCAAAAGACAAATTACAGGTATACAAACAAACAGGCCAATTTTAGAAAAAAAAATTTTTGGTAGAATATACAATTGTAAAAAATATATGTTATCCTGTAAATGTATTCCTAAAATATGATGAAAAAAAAAACTGTACAGTACCTTTCTACAATCAGCAGTCCACAGCAAACAACCTTGCATAATCCCAACAGTAGTTGGAATGAAATAGGCCTAATTGGTCAACGTGATGATATAAAGTGTCCCAAATGAGCAATCTTCTTATTACATCTTGACACAATCAGCTAATTTAAATGTCATGAAGCTCACAAGTAGCTGACAAAGATCACTAACTGCTTGACCCAAAGTCTGTGTACGCAACAATCATCACCTTCCTCATCACAAAAGATGGAAAGTAATTAAGGCCAGGTAAAACAAACATTGTGTCACAGGTGAGTAGACCATACACGCATCTACCTTTGTTCCTAACGAACACTCAAATACCACCTTTTTACCTGTCAGTTTTCTGGGAAAGGGAGGGGTCGGGGAGGTGGGGTGTATGACGGAGTGGGTATTACCACCTCATCATTATCTTAATTGTGATTCAGTAAAGCCAGTATTGAAAATACTTGTTGTAAATCAAGTTGTTGGACCTATCAAGTATTGTCTCCTATTTTGCATTCACAGTTTCCATCTCACCTGTGGTCTTTAACAATCATATTCTAACACCTGACCACATCAGGTAGCAATCAGACCTGGTCAAACACATCCATGACATACACACAGGTAACACTGTCTACTTTGTTGTCGGAATAATGTGTTCTTATTCAATGCAATTAGCCAGATATATAGTGTTCAACACTGTGTTGCTACTTGTTGCTTAAGCAAATGTAAGAGTATTTGTGTATACAGTGGACATAGTGCTAGCATTTCAATGGTCTGTTTATTGGGGGATGGAAACATGTGACAACTATAGGCATTATTGTATGACTTACAGTAGCAGTGACTATCATAAGCATAGCTCTATTATACAAATAAGTTAGGGAACATAAGATCAAGAATTTGCATGTTTTTATTGGATTAAAATAAGTCTTGTATGTAAACTGCAGTGGAATGTAATTATGATATTTTTAACGAATTCCCAGGCTGCCCTACCATCTACTGTATCTATCTCAATACATTTTGAAATACTAGTAACTTTACTCATAGTGATATGAGTAAATAATATTAATTAATGAATACTTTTTGAAACTATTTTGTGCAATAATGAGTTATCTTCTATCACATATTATGAGTTTACTTTTAAAATGACATATATTTTTAATCTTACTCAAATTATTTTATTAAAATATATTGCCTAAAGAAATATGAATAGATTTACATTTTATAAAGAAACTTGGTAAGCAAATCTAATTTTAATTATCACATAAATATTTTAAGAAATTAAAAATAATAAATTAAAAAAATAAAAATAATTATACATAATTATAAAAGAAGAAAAAAAAGGACTAGAATTTCAGTATTGTGGTATGATAACACATGACAAGAATACAACAATCTCACCTGTAGCACTATCAAACACAGTCATACGTCACTTCCTCAGGTATATTTCACTAAGAGTAAAGCACCTGCTCTCTCTGACATCCAAGATCACTATCCTTGTTCATTTCACATTCCCAGTGTTTATCACAGCTAGCCCCTTGTCACACATCAATTGACATGTCCGCTCATGCGTTTAATTGCAAGCAATTAATTAACTGTATTGATACATACCATTACTGAAGCAAGTGCTAATTGCAGCCAAGAAAGGCTGGTAAGGAGATAATGGTGATGCACAATAGATAGTGTTGTCACAGGCACTATCACTTGACTTGTTTGACAGTTACTGTCACTTTGGGATGAATGATCTAATTAATTAGTGTTGTTAATATCACCGGTTTCATGCAGTGATGCTTTCACTTAAGACTTGGATAAACTTTAATTAATGCTTGTTTATGTATGGATACAAAAAGGTTTTAAATTAAATTAAATTAATTCAATGTTAAACAGATAACACTGATAATGAAAACAACTTTTAAAGTGTATTTCCATCAGGAATTATTCATACAATTTCAATATTTTAACGGGTACTATTTTTTATTCCAAAAGACAATTTTAACAGATATTATTTTTATTACCAAAGAATCCTATTCTGACAATTTAAATTCATATCAATATTCTTGAATACATGAATTCTACTAGGGTAGAAAAAAACTGTGCTTAATACATTGACAGCAGGTATAGTATACATGAAAGTACTTTCCAGTTAGAAATACACCAATGACTATTTTTCTTTCAAATAAAATCATGTCTATTAATTTGCACTTCTAAACATAATCATACATTATCTTCACCTCACCTCAGAACACTTATTGTTTTATGATAAATAATGTATCATCCAGGAAAAAAAGTCACTGTGTAGAACCATAGGAATGTGTAGATAGTCTGGCTGGTAACATTACAAAACCGTTTAATATCATTGCTAAAAATTATTTAACGCAATAGTTAAATTTGGTACATTGTTAGGAAATGCTTGAGCATTACCAATTCCAAAATTACAATTTAATATAATTATCATCATATAAAAACGCAGGGTTTTGTTGTATTACCTGCCAGACTATTGGGTCCATAATTATATACATGAGAAGAAATCTTACCATCTTCCAGTCGGTGCATGGCCATAGCATCAAGCTCCATCTCTGGGTACATAGCTTCTCTAGCGTACAGTAGCATCTCCTCACCCATGTGAATGTCCCTCACTGCCCGGTAGTACACCTTTAAATGAGGAAACACCTGACTTAATTACAGGTATGTACGCTTTGATCCACCAGTCTCCCAGAAGCTCAATCAAGAGCTGCTTACAGGTAAGACAATTGACAGTCAAATTACTTATTATAATCCATTAAGGAAAAGAGAATGGGGATGTAATTGTTTGTTTGTAATTGCTCAGGTAACCAGGCAATGTTTGATGTGCTAATTACAGGTGATTTCAGCTCATCACGTAAAAAATGTAGAAGCAGTGATAGGTGGAATATATTATGTGGAATGTTGGAGCTGATTGGAGGAGGGACTCGGCCTGAGGGGTGAAGGAATGGGGGGGGGGGGGGTTGGGGGGGTGACCGGAGACATGAGGGACGAGGATTGTAGTGGGATGGGGTGGAGGCATGTTCAGTAGCTAACGTGACCAAACTTGCAAAGTTGTAAAGTAAATCTTAAGACATATAAGACTACAAGATGTGTGTCGGTACCCGAGGGGGCGGATTAGACCGCTCGGCTCGAGGGAGAGATCTGGCGAGAGAAACAGATGGATCATGGTAGAAAAAAATGGGACAATGGTGTGATAATTAGCACATAGAAGAATGTAGGCAGGTACAGCTTTTAGCAGGCAAATGACGAGGTGATTTCTCTGTACAATAGGCGACAGGGAAACACAGTGGTCATGTTATCACTGGACAGGGGAAATTGACACAGGTGATTGACTGCAGGCAGAGGAAATGAACAGCTGATGGGTTAATTACATTACATGAAATTATATTAGGTTAATTGATTCTATATGTATCTGTTTTTAATAATTTTGAAAAATAATTTTAGATAAACTATGACAGCTAGAGAATCATGACAGTCAAAATAAGAAATATTGGCATAAATACAAGTATATAAATGTATATATATTTGTGTAACTTTATGTAGTTTACTCATTTATATTAGCATATTTATGAAATAATATTTATTTTATTTGGCATTTTCTTTATTAAATTTTACAGGTTATATATTGAAATACATTTGTTTGAATACACTATTTAATAAAAGACATACTATACTAAAACTAATTTTGTGTATGTCACTTTATCATCATTGGTTAAGTTAATAGTATTTACTGTGAGCATATTAAGTCTGTAGATAATATTATGTCTAAATAACAAATAATAAAACAATAATCCAGCACTAAGAAAAGCATATAAGTCGGAATCTCCTACAGATTAACAAGAACGTTGTGAAATCAGTGTCACGAAAAACTGACAAGCCATCACATGTCAGTCAGTTATAAAATGACAAATTCATCCAAGCAATAAACAAGGTTCTTTCTTTCATCTACTCATCCACTCCATGTCTACTTCTTAATCCAACAATCCCTTAAGTACAACAAGAGACTACAGAACACATGTCTTCTCTGGCTAATTTGCAGGTTTTCACTGATAATCCAGGAGATAATCTTGGATTAAAGCAAGCAGAGCTAGAACTGGTTCTTTACCTACACAGGGTTTACCCTACCCAGATCTCGCCTACAGGATTATCCCAATTCTCCGTGGGCCTGCTATCAATGAAAGTGATATACGAGAAATTAAGTGAGCGAAGGATTTGTGACTTAATCTAACAGTAATCCAACTGTTTTCGTCTACTGATCAACAGGGTATATATTGCTGTAATGAGTTTACTAGACATTGGACAAAATTGTCTTAATAAGTTCTCTCTTTATCTCATGTAATGCTGTATAATGTGTCATTAGTGTAGTGCTGTAACCAGCCAATCTCTTGACAATCTCTGAACAATCTCTTGACAAACTCATGTTAAAGTGTTCATAACAGGATTAGTCTTTCTGATTTCCTCATTAAGACATTAATACATTTGTGTCTAAACAGGACGATAATAGGACATTCAGAGAAAAAATATGTCAGAAAATCACTAGTATTTCTGTAAACAGATATGAACATGTCAACAAAATTGCATTGGTACTTACTAGATCTAAATTGGTACAAACTCTAAAAAGATACTGTTTTAAACCAAGTGATTTAACCAGAACTATAAAAATGAGAAATGTTGGAATTTAGCCAAAGTTATGAGGGATTATGATATGACAGCTTGAAGCAAAGAAGACTTACGATGATAAGATGTTCAATAAGAAATGGTAGTTACAGGAGATGAGCCATTAGGACAGTAGATTAGAGGATTCACATTGAAGTCTCCAGTGAATCTTGTCCACGTGAATAGAACAGACTTAAACGCGAGGTCAACATTGAAAACATTCCAATTTCATGACATTAATAAAAATATCTTTTCAATAGCTTGTATAAAACGAGGGTTTACTCAGGCCTTTAGACTTTCATATCTTATTGAGCTGAAGAGCGGCGAGGTGATGAACGCTATAAGAAGTTGTTAAGAAAGTGACAAGATAACATATGACATGGAAGCAATACAAGCCAATGGGTATTTGTACTACAGCCTAGCCTTGATAACACAGGTATACAGATATTTTTATAAGCAGCCACACCCTATTTCTCATCCTTCCAATATCCCTTTGACAACGAGACAATTTGGTATCATAGTTACCATAGCAATGGTTACTTCGTATGAGATATGCATCTGCGGAACAGACACCTTTGGGTCATCGAGATCTTAAATATAATACCCTTGTGATTGTCACGATACAGTTAAATATCTTCTCTTTGAATAACTTTCTTTTGTTATTAATAATAATACATGACATTGCCAATAGAGATGTTGTGACCTTTAGTACATGGTAAAAAGATATTTAGGTGTACGTGAAAGCAGACCACCTATTTGCACTATTACACTGAAGAAGTGATCTGTTGTGAATGATTCAGATAGGTTTGGATAAATACTTAATATTTAATATTTATAGTACTCAAGTATGTATTTATCAACAGTACATGAATTTGAGTTTGATGAATATTCAAAATACCTAATTTTATTAAATATGAGAATTAAATTCAAGGAAATATTGACAGAAAATATTTCAATGGGAGACCATCTGAAAGAGGGTAATTATTCAAGAAATAACATTTTCCTTATAATTCAGACCCCTGAAACTCACATTAGTTCTATCCTTTTCACCAACTACTACTGCTTGTCATGCCCACTTTGGGTGGTATAAGGGCCTATATTTATACACAGGGCGTACTACAAGGAGAACAATTCCATCCTATGCTATTAGTGTAGCCAGAAGTCATCCTTTCCCAGGATGCCTTGTCAGGCTTGACGAGATATTGACCATCAGGAGAATATGTGTGTATGATCGCGACGATGGTCTGCCTGACTCGCACAGTGGATACGAGGATTATCGAGATGTGCGGACAATTGTTTGGGAGACATTCAATCGAGCCAGCAACACTTCATTTATTCGTACACATTGTGGGAAAGTTGCAAGTCAGTCCTTGATAGAAAGGACAAATGTGATAATAGCACATCTCTGATTGTCAGGCTGTGGTGGAACATGTAAGGATAGGCTTGTCTTTGCCAGGCATGTTTTATTCAAAAGTTGTTCATATTCCTGACAGATATCTGCATTATTTTGACACTGACTTGTCAATTTCGACATTTTATTGGATTATAATAACACTTGGGTATTTTGCATATTTATTAACCATTGTTGATGATATTGGAGTGGGCTTAACAATAATAGTGACATGATAGAATCTTGTGTGAATATATTGTTCCCAAAATGTATATTTATTACTTTATGCAGAAATGTTTAAAAAAAATAATTGTACATCTGTCATAATTATCTGTATCTTAGAAACATGTGAAAACCAATGATAGGGTATATGATATTGTTGGCTTTACATGTATAACACATGCAGTTGGATTCTATTCAATAACCTTATTAACACAGACAAAGTACCAATGCATAAATATTAATAGTGTTATTAAATTCTAACTTTCTTAAACACTTAATAATTTGCAGTATATTCATTGTGAATAAACATAAAAGAAACCTTTCAAACACACTATATATTTTGAATTAAGTTGTATATGGTATTGCATTGTCCAATGATTTATGTTCACCAGCTGACGATATTGGAAATCTTTATGTCAAGATGTCGTTGCATCAATTCGCTGATAAAGATGCTATCGTCATTACAACTACCTATCACGACATATGTGACACTAAGACTGAATACATTCACTAGTTATTATTGGAAATTGCTGTTTATTAGTGTGCAGTTCTTGGAGTTATCACTACATGGAACAAGAAAGGCTATAGCTTGAGCATATCAATAAACCATCAGTATTGTACCATCCAAAGTTCATATGATACCAACGACATTGACAATATGCGTCAATTTTTATGAGGTATGGTGCTGATGTATACAGTATGTCTTGCCAGGACTAAATGCAAATACGTCACCTATTTACACGCGATAAAAGGTACAGGGAGCTTAGGAAGGCAACAGATGGGACAACGTACTATGAGAATTTCATTGCTACTTTAAGATAGAGATAATGGTTCATTGACAACTAGTGTTATTCTGGTGACATCTTGATGAAGGATTATTTATCGTGAAATTATGTTGCAGTTGTGGTTTCTTTATTGCCAGATAATTCACACTGGGTGTGGAGGATTGGCTTATTGGCTTTGGTGTTGACCATTAATGCTAAGGTTGTATGGCTTCCTGGTTTTATTTAATTAATCAAACATCGACCCATTGGGCCTGTTGCTCTCTTACTGGTGCGGATAGATATACATGTACTTGTAAGTGACGCACAAAATCTCAATGTCACCTACAATATTTTCACGATGACTTTCTTATCCATCATTATTCTTATCCAGAATTATTCACCAACTTGAAAATTATTCAAATTTCGACAAATTTTACAAGCATTTTAAAAGCAATGTTTTCAAAATTAAGGAAGTGTCTGATATTGCAACTAAATTGTAACAAATTAAATTCTTAATTCAATGTGAATTTGATGAATCTTGGTTAACAGTTTTATGTTTGATTCATCATATAGGCAACTTAGATCACTATTTTCTGATGAAATACATATGTTTGAATTCTATACTAAACTGTACTTGAATAATAAATATATAACTATAAAATAATATCTTATATATATCTATCTTAGCATCTATATATATTTTCTTTCAATGTGGTTGGAATTGTTGTTGGAATTGTTGTTGGAATTGTTGTTGGACGTGTGTGCAGGACACTTTCAGATCATATTAGTCATATTTAAGTACTATCACAATTATCGATTAATACTTTGTAAACATTTTAATTTTCGTGTTGATGACAACTTGAAGAAGTGTACGTGCAACTGTCATCACCATCTGACATCATCTATCAGTGTGACATCTGTTGTGCATGGCAGAAGTCGATTTCGATTAGAGCACTTTTAGCTGAGAAGAATTGTGATGAAGGGTAATCAGCTTGATTGATCTTGTCATCACATGCTGCTATTTACATACACAGTGCCACGTGGGATGGGTGGGGGTGCAGTAGAGGAGGGGAGGAAGGGAGGAGGAGAGATTAACAATGTCACGGCTGAGGGTGGGAATTATAGAATTGAATGGATAAAGAATTATGGATGTAGTGAATACTGGTCATTTTAGTCATCCTTCGTATGCAGC
>JAVCKX010076881.1:0-10217 GCA_034780695.1 Lepetodrilus gordensis | reverse complement strand
ACTTGAACCGCCATCAAGTTTCTTTGATTCTTGTCTTCGGTTCCGCGGATATATTTCATCCAGTTTCCACAGCCAGGGTCACTCGCATCTACCCAGCCCTTTACTTTTCCACTGTCGTCCACCAGCTGTAACAAAACAAAAAAACTATCACAACATAAACTAGATGAACTCTCTGCACAATCCATGGTATAAATGATGAAGAACACAACAGTTTCTAACTAATTCACTATTACATATTGCTAAAAGCAGACAATAATTTATAATGAATTTATGTAAACTAATATTTTTTTTGGTGCTAACATTTACCTATCGCATTGAAACCCGATATAATAACATTACCTTCTAGCCTATATCAGATAGGATGACTGTACTATTTACCTAGTGTGTCGCTACATTTACCATACTTGTAGATCTTTCAGTAAGTATTGCAAATTAGATGAATCACACAAACATTATGACAAGAAGGAGCCAAGTGCTTTGATTGGCTATATCCTACGAGAGGAGGTGATTGCAATGTTAAAGCATAGCCACGTCTTGTTAGACTTGGTTCTGACTCTCTGTATAACAATAGCCATGCTCGGCAGTCATCCATCACGTTACGACGACTGTCAGCTTTCCTTTCAGATTTCTTTGATTAATTCTCAACTATCAACAAATTAGCAGCCAAGTCAAGATCAATTACATTTTCATTCTGACGATATTTTCCATAATTTGCCCACCTGCCTTCTCCTTTCGTAATTAATTCCTCATTGAAACATTAGATGTACTGTACATTTCTGTCAATACTAATACTGACAGTTTGGGGAGACTAGATATTTGATATAAGGAATAATAAAAAGAAAATACATTTATCAAAGATAGACATAGGATTGTGCAGCTGAAATACATGTGTTTTTCACTGTTTTTTAAATTTATTCAGTTTTCATTGATTATTCATATTCTGTAATCAATTCCTACATAAAAGTCCCAATAAACCCCCCAACAATTAAGGTGAAGAGGTATTATTCATAGTGCATAATTTTTTACCCACCTTCAGCTCTGGAAATCAGTTAATAATTTAGTTCAACCTTAAAATACTATTAATGACATTTGAAATGAACATTTTAAAATAGAAACTTTAGTAATAGTAATGCAATTTTTTTTTTTTATTAATTATTCCAATTAAATAAATAATTTTAGATTAGAAGACTAACAAACTCATATAGTTTAATAAATTAACATACTACTCAGTAATCTGTAGAGTTTACTCAGTATAATTGTTAAAATTTCTGTTATTTTGTTCTTAATACTGACATTTCATGCTCTCATCTGTTTGAACAAATAAGTTAAGATGAGCACTTACTTTCAAATGAGTGATTTCTTAACAATTTAAAATACTTGTCATTACTCATTATTCACCATTGTCTATTTACAATTAAAGAACATGACATTGTACAGAGTAGTATGCTGTTTCAAATGACATACCGTAGTACCTATTCTCGAGTACTATCATTTGATTTGTTCATACACTTAATGCCAACCCATTTAATTAAACACATTGGTGTGCATTGACGATTAATAAGGTCTTATCAGAATTTCAGTTAGTTAATATCATGATTAGTAAATAACATGATTAGATAATGTCATGATACTTGGAATTACGTAACCAGAAAACGGGAAGAAAAGCCATGTATAAGGGAGGCTGCTGATCACATTTAAATATCGCGTTGATGAAGTATCTGCAAATGTATAGCCTACAAACACATGCAGGATAAAGTGTGATCCATCCACAAAATTCGATCCTCTTCAAGCCCTCAAAGGAGTAACGCTGATTAAAAGCTTTTCTACAGATGAAATTTATGCCGTTCATGTCATTCATCCTTGAAAAGAAATAGATACGTTGCAGGGCGAGAATTTAACCTCCTTTTGAGGAGAGTGAAGAGGAAGGAGTTCAACTTCCATCTCTGTCCGTCAATTGCGTTAATTAACGACAATGAATGAAATGAACGTGAATACATTTCAAGTGGGAGTCTCTAGAGATTGAGACACTATGGGTATCTCTTTGATCAGTTAAAATTAATAACTCATTAAGAAAGTGTTAATGAGCTCGTCAGTTTCCACTGACATGGCTGATGAAATGTCTGTCAGTCAAAGGTCACATGCGCGATCACATGGTCCGGTAAGACGGCATTGGATGTATTTGTCATTCCGAGAGTGTGCGTGATATTTATTTTGGACACAAAACAGCAATTATGGCCACCAATCTTGTCCATTATCATCAATACGGTATCTAAGTATCCCAATGTCATTTAAAGTCCAGTTAGTTCCAGACTAAAATCCAATTTCATACCAAATGCGGAGTCTATCCTCTTAATGTACATGATAAATGGATGATAATTAACATGATAATTGAATAAATAATGACAAATGATATGTCAATGATGGCAAGCTATTTACTGTTAGATTTTGACACTTGATTGGCTTGGAAGTCCTGAATTATTATCCAAGCCGTGCAATCATAAAATTGTCAGTGTCCAGTTGTCAAATAATTATTTCTTACAATTACCACTATAAATGATCAGAAATTAACATCATACTTTCGTAGCATAAATAATTATTCTCTTCCACGAAAACGACAAAAAGCAAAAATATATATATAAATAGAACACATATCACATAACATTTGAATGTTATCTCTCACCTTTCTTAAAATATGTGAATCAATCACAAAGCAATTTGTCAACAAACACCCCTATGTTCCTACACCACAACAGTCCATGAATGAGCATTCCTGTACATCGTTTCTTCAACAGGTAAGACTTCTATCTGGACGAGATGATCAAAGGAAAAACACCTGCTATGCGGAGAAGAGAGTGACTATGATCGGGTAATCCGCACAACAATTTGAGCTTCGGTGCAGCAAAGGGTCCTTCCTGTCAATCAGGTGTAAAATCCCCCCGTCTGACAACAAAATACCCCTAACTCATAATACTCGTTCAAAGACAGACAACCCTAGTTGGGATGAACTCTACGAAAGGGCTTCTTAATTTTCCAGATTAAGGTGGCCGATCTTATTGTGGCTAGTTCGGCAGAATAATAAAGATTCAGCCATCCGAACACATGGTAAGAGGGCTGGTCACAAGTCTCACACCCGATCTTTTTGTGTTGAAGGTATTCCAGTAAAAATGGCTACACTCTTTTAAAATGCCTATTGATAGGGGGTAGGAGAACAGATAAACAATAACAGGCATGTTATGAAATCCACATCCCCACTTTGATCAAATGGCGCCCGATCTTTGATCTTTTACATTCAATTTAATATATTTGTTTAATGTATAGTTTTGCAGAGAGCATCAGCACAGTATCAAGGTGTCAATATCTTCTTGTGACATCTCTTCGTGACACTTGTGCATCGCCTTTCAATTATGATTCATTTCTCCATTTCCAAAAGTCATTTAATCATTTTTTAGTAAAGCGTGTGGGCTATTATCTGTTTAGAACATCTTTGCATTCCTTGAATTTGGTGACAGGTGAAGTATAAGGTATAAATGGAGCACATCACCCGCGACATTAGTCATATGTGATGAAATTGTCAGTCATCATGGGGAGTATGATAGGTACTCAAGCTGCACATGATGACAAATTTCCAAATTGCTTTCAATAGCGAAGTAATAAACACTTTGAAATGTAGATCCAAATACACGCACATATGTGAAATGTATGGGAAAGGGGCTCCAAGTTATGTCAAATATTCTAGATATTTTATCCAAACTAGGAAGCATGGAATGTCAATGTCATATAGGAAATATCATCCCAGCGTTGATTTGTATTAACAAATTAAAGATAACACAAGACTCATATCAATGCATATCTTAGATATGATTTGTTACATATTTCTTTTAATGGTACCGTACTAGGATAATGATTGTGTTACCATGCTTCAGGTAACAATCCATTATGATTGGTTTAATGGTCTAAAGATAATAGTAACAAGTATATTGATGTGCTTTATAATAATAATAATAATAATAATAATGTGTATTCATATTCTGCTAGACTCCGTTTAACATTATGCTTTCTTCTGATTATACAACTAATTAATTCATCCCATACTGGGTTAATAATTTATTAATGTATAACTAAATGAATTGGTATCTATCTACATTTGGGTATTTAATTAGATATTCCATTTGTACTGTAATACTATTTTTTCTCTCTACATAGTTTTATGCTTTTATTGATTCTGGAAATGTTCCTAATCAGAAAAGTTTGATAGTGTGCGATATCGAAACAGACAGGATGTTGGAAACCTTTGGCAGTAGAATTTCAGATTTCAAGAGTGACACTGACAGCATGGTAAAACCCTCATTATGTATGCTTATGAAGACTTGTGTTCTCGAACATGGAACTATTTAGGTTAATGCACGTATGATGGCCACTTCCTTGCACATGCTCTGGCAATGCATCATGGGTAACTTCCAAGGGCAATCAGGAGGACATGTGTCAAAATTCTGACCAAAACAGGATCTCTGATTTCCATAAAATGGAAACAGCAATCTCCCTTTGCGGTCTACATGCTTTGTTCTGTATATCCCTATCAAGCCCCCTCGCCACACCGACAAATCCTCATCAAGCCCCTCGTCACACTAACAAATTCTCATCCAAACGGGCGTGTCGTGGATTCATGGGAAGGGATTGTTACGATTCACCATTGTCCAGTTGAAAGATACATATTCGTATCAAGCGCCACTCATGTCGATGTCGTCCATTGACCAACACGCGTTCTGCATGCGTCTCAAGACGAAATCACAGGTGTCCAGGGCCAGCAGGATTAATCCTCTGCGGAGGATTTGGGGTACGTTGAGCCCCTGGGGTGTACTCCCTGACAATTAAGATTGGGCAGTGTTGAGTAAGACCCTATTAGGTCCATTTAGCTTTTGTCATCAAACAAAGTTAACACACATGGTTCAAGCTTGGAATTCAAGGACAATCTGTAGATGACTGTCCACTTTGAAGTGAACAACATGTTGTTTGATGATCGTATCGAGGATCATCCCAGTCAATGTAGGGAGGGGTGGGTGGTGAGGATCAGGGGAGATAATCTCCTGAAGTATTCCACGGAAACCCTTTCCAGTTCTGTAATTACAGGAGCTGGGATGCCTTCTGGAATTTCATAAAAGCCCAGGACCACCCAAAACTAATTAATTTAGGATTTTATTAAAATATCACACTTTTCAACATGCTGATGATAGAAGCAGTCAGGGATGCTTTGGCTTCTAATCCAAAAAGTTAAATCCTCATCTTAAAGGTGTGCGATTAATTTCAACAGCTTATGATTTACATTTTCAATGATGTCTCGCCCGTAGGAGGCTTATCAAAGAAATCTGCAGCAGACATTCAACCAGATATTCATTGTATCCACTGATGCACACCAGCGTACATTGAACATACAGCTCTAAGCATCACCTCAATCGTTTTGCAATTTCTAACTTACTCTATTATTTAGCTTATAAAATAATTTCTTTGCAATATGGCCATAAAAATTTTAAAATATGTAAATTGTTAAAGTCTTTACAAGTCCATGAAATCGTTTTTCTTTCCATAGACAGTGCTGCCAAACAAATACGGACGTTTCGGCAACTATTAGAATACGTCGGAGTACCGACTACCCCAATAAACAGTGAATATCACCACTCGAAGAAGAATAGCATTTTGTCAAAATTACACTTAGTCAAATGTAGCACAGCAAAGCTTATTGTTGCAAATTTAATGGCATAAACTTTGCTCTCATTTTAGCATAAATGTCATATGGCTTATGCCGCCAAACTAGCAACTCACGGGTAAAGATCGAGCAATTAAATTAATGTGTCTTTATTATGACACTTGGTATGATTAATGTATAGACAGTATTGCACCGATTTCAATGTACTCTGTGTGTCTGTGTACAACAAGTGATCAAAACGCACTGTACGACTCTCATACTTAGTATCACAGGTAATCAGTTGAGTTGACGACGCTCAGCAGGGCGTGAAAGACAGATATACGTGTAAATTCAGATTTGTTTCACCTGGTTGGGTGTCGGTGATGGCATCTGAACACGTAACGTGAATAGCATTCAAGGCAGGGACGTCGCAGTCAAAATCCCACTTTTGTCTGGTATAATAAGCGCAAAAAATTGATCGTGTTTGCCGATGTTGCCAATTTTCTACGGCAATGACCTGGTTCAGACACCTGTAGAATAACGAGATAATTCCTGTGTGTGTGAGCATCCATCCCAGAGCAGGAGTCATCTTTTGAGGTCCGAGATTATCTCGAGACGCTAAGGTTACTTGGTGCAAGGAGCTCCGCGGTGGAGGAGACTCCGCTGTGGAGACTCAAAGTGGAGGAGGGCTGAGAAGATAGGGTGTTACGGACACAAGCATAGCTCCAGATGCATGTACAGAAATCACTGACCCTATGAAATGTGTGTGAAGAGCGCCAGGCCAGGCTATTAGATGACAATGAGACGCAAGGCTTGAGATGGTCTGATGCTCGGGTAGTATGGCGACAATACGAGGGAGCGTTGCCACTAGCTGTGATGTCCCAAACGAGCACACAGGTGGGCTGTACAGGTATACATCAGCTGACGATATACCTGGGAACTGTTAGATGAACGAAGCTCTCACACGATCATTATTGAAATATCCGTGATTCATCTCGTATTTCTTAAGTGTATGTCTCCCATTATCACGATAGCTAATTTGCATTTACATAGTAATATCAATCGTAAAAATGCTTTAGTTCATTGATTTGATTGAAACGAATCATATATACAATGAAAAACTAAAAGACACATACTTGTACTTTAGGATACAGGAGCCATAGAAATTAAATATTACAAAAATATTAAACCATTAAATAATACAATCATTAAAAAATAGAAATCAATATATAATACAATATTTCTAGGAAGTAATCATTACTTTTCTGGAATTAAAACCTTTAAAATTAAAATAATAATCATTCATATTTTAAAAATAGTTTTCAACTGACAATGGCGGCATTATAAAATCAGTCAGAAATCAATAAATAAAACGATCTTTCTAGGAAATAATCATTACTTTTCTGGAATTAAAACCTTTAAATTAAAAAATTAAAAAATCATTCATATTTCAAAAATAGTTTTCAACTGACAATGGCGGCATTATAAAATCAGCCAGTAACCGCATTCTACTAACATGTAAAACTTCCTACTTATACTTCATAATAGATATTCTACTCATATTTGACAAAACATTCTCCTGGCATTTAGTGACACCTTCCAGAGACCTGCACTCAGGAGAAGCATCAACATTCTCATCACAACCTTAATGGCTGCATCAGCGACGACTTTAAATATTTTCCTGACAAAAGTCAACCTCCTGTATTCCATAACAAACAACGTCCACGGAAACTCTAACATTTGAGCCATGCTAATTTGCCGTAGATGGGAGACAATGAGGAAAAAAATTCTTCACATGTCACATGCCTTCCACAGCAGGGTTTCCTAAGCAATTAGACCACACATGAAGACATTCGATAGAACGGCATGAAGACATTCGATATAACAGCATGAAGACGTTCGATAGAACCACTACAGTACATGCCTTAATAATTCAGGAATAGCAACGATAATGTTTTTTATTAGATTTATGGACAGAAAAATATTTTTAAAATTATTATTATTGAGCGGGCTTAATTGCTGATAATGCCATCGCTAAATTTGATTATTTACAGCGTGTTGCTGTGTTGACGGGGAGCTCGGGTTAAAGGACCACGTCGTCATGGACATACAAATGGCAAGTGTAACGTGTTTGTCGCAGTGTGTGACAAAATGCCGAAAATGGACGACTTGCCATGCTTGGCGATCTATGCAAACAGACCCAACATGACAACTACAAATTTGCATTTGTACAAGTTATTTGCTGCAAACCGATTCCGCATACACACTGTTTGCCTGTCATCATTCTCGCCCCTTATCTCATGAAGAACACTTCTCTCCATGTTAAAATCCTCATCGTTAACTTGTTTCAACTTCCGTCAAAATAATTACCACATAAATGAGCTATATAGACAATTCAGATTTTTTTTTCATGTAACAGTAATAGATTATAACAGTAATAGATTATTACTAAGTTCAAACTGACAATTAATTTGATGTAACAAATTATTACTTTTCTCACTTTACAAAATTTTATTTTACAATTTTGTTATAGAACTTTCCATCCCTTCTCTCTCTCTCTCTCTCTCTCTCTCTCTCTCTCTCTCTCTTCCCCCTCTCTCCCCTCTCTGTCTCTCTCCCTTCTCTGTCTCTCTCCCCTTTTCTCTCTCTCTCTCTCTCTCAAAAATTATACACATACATGCCATGCTTTTAATTAGCATACTCAATAGTAATACTTACATTTTCTCAAGGAATAGACCTACCTGACACACTGATATTAAACTATTTTACTGATGAAACTGAGTGATTATTTGATAGTTTTTGATGATTGTATACATTTCTGCAAAATTATAACTAAGAAATATTAATTAGATAGAAATAATGATTTTAAAACACTCACTCCACAGAGTAGTCAAGTCTTGAAGCGATCCATGCCAACTACATGTAGCTTTCAGCTGTAATCAACTAGTAATGAACAACAATGAAAAACCTGGTATGTGGTATGTTGGGCAGCGGCTGATATGTACATGCTAATTGAGTGACGAGTGAAAGAATGCGCTAACACTGCCACTTATTACACAAAACTGCCATTGACATCACCAACCGCCAGAGAGGAAGGAAGACGAGGAAAGACGTCAGGAGGAAATGAAATTCATAGATAGATAAGACGTGATATTGTCGAATATAGATAGAGATGACAGACGAAATGTACATTCTTTGGATTAATTAACTGTAGATTGACAGTGAAATGAGTGAATTTCTTGCAATGATCTTACAAGTAGAATGATATAGATTTATTATTAAAATTGATTCAACATTAATAAGAAATGAAAATGACATACTTGTATATAATATTTCTTCAATATTACATAATTGTTTCATAAATAAAGTGATATATTATTATTTCTTGCAAAGGACAAATAATTTAATGTACATCTATTTGTATCCATAATGTATAGTAATCTGCATGGTATTTGTAACGCTAATATATACATAATTAATAATAATAAATAATAATAATAATAATAACATGAGTTTGAAAAGTTAGTAAATGAAAACATTATTAACTCTTAGGACTTGAGATTTAAAAAGCCACAATTAATCTAAACTCTATTCATCAACCTATACACACAATCTTGTTAACTGCAGAATTGATTACAAATTAACTACTTCCTGATAGATAATATAAATCTACTTTAATATTTTGTACTGGTTGATTTTTGCACGTTGCAGTCACGTCGACAGGTCGTATCGACGTAAGCTGTGGCCAAGTCCAGATAGACGAGACAAAATCAACATCCATCTGCAGCCTCCAGCCCAGACATTTTATTGACAATATAGTCTTGATATCTCTGATAATTTCCCCCATTGTTTACCATCCTCCCCTTCGACTGTGCTTTTTTCTCATGCTGTCATAGCCAGGTCTGACAAATGCAATTAATTACAGATAATGCATTGTTACTGTCGTGTCGTTAAACACAACTAACACCACCTGAAATCATTGCTACCTTTGTAGTCTGTGATCAATTAATGACTCGGGTAATTTAATATTGGTGATGATATCAATATTATCTGCTTAACAGATGGCGAGAAATTGACAAAAATCTCCTCCGAGCGTTTTGGTCCAATAAGTGCAGCGGTAACTGATAACGCAGAGCCTCTCTAGTGAATGTAACCAACGGTAATCAATGTGAGAGCTGTCGCCAGGTAGATCGGCAATTGGCGGAGACTTGGAGGAGAGGGAGGAATCCAATTGCTGGACTCGTGGAGATGTCATAATGGTGGTATCGCTGGTGTCACTCGGTCTGTGGTGTGAGAACCCCGCCATACTGCCCCAATAGCCTGCGTGCTTGTAGACCCATTAGTATCATCACCTAAAAGCTTGGCAAACATACTGCAGAGGGCACCGTTTGCCAGCAACATATTGTCTTTGAACCACAGATTTCTCTCTTGTCATGTTATGTCATTCATCATCCGTCATTTCGACAAACAAATCGACGACAAATTGATGAACAAATTGAACAACTTGACAGCGATAATTGCTTTGTTAAATGCAGTC
>JAVCKX010076880.1:16414-28738 GCA_034780695.1 Lepetodrilus gordensis | reverse complement strand
CTAGGTCTGTCATACCACGTCTAGTTGTACCTGTTACAGCAGTCAGCTCTGTGTCTAGGTCTGTCATACTACGTCTAGTTGTACCTGTTACAGCAGTCAGCTCTGTGTCTAGGTCTGTCATACCATGTCTAGTTGTACCTGTTACAGCAGTCAGCTTGTACATGATGAGTTTACAGGGAGGAATCTTTGTGTTTGTACTGCTACATGATATTGATTACTGACAGCGTTGCCCTGTACACTTGCTAGTATCCGACGCTGGCAAGTAAAATGTAAATTGTTTTATCCTGGAAACCTCATCTCGCTTGGGAAGTATTGCGATCTCGGCCAGCGAGTTGGCTTGTGCCTTGTCAGTGATGTCGTAAACCAATACCTCTTTCTCCTTATACCTGGTTAGTAAGTCATGACGTGCCGATTGATCTCCAAAATAGTTTCAATGCTGAGGATGAAATACTGCAGCGATAAACTTGCACAACCATTTATGCTCTTTCTACTGTGATTTTTGTTGTGAGCACCGAAACCAATTCGATTGAAAGGAGTCTGAGTCTGATGGCGTTGTATTTGGTGTTTGCAGATTAGTCTACAATGAGGCGAGCTATGCCACCTGGTCCGCGCCCACCACCTCGCATGATGGGTCCGCGCCCACCTCACAGAATGATGGGACCTCGAGGTCCAGGACGCAGGATGATGGGTCCAAGGCCAATGGGTCCACGTGCCTTTGGACCCTGTCCACCAGGAATGAGTGGTCCTAGGAGTCTGTTCATGGGTCCCAGACATCCCATGAAGTCTGCAGTCGCAAAAGTTGGTGCAAAGGCACCGACTCCTGCTATAGATGAAGGTAAAGTAAAAAGAACAATATTTTTCTAGATATTTAAAAAAAGTAAACACATCTAAGATAATGAATATCTTTCCTAAGCAGCAAGCTACTTTTTATTTTTCATTCTTCCAAGATTAATATTTTTCGACAATGTTTTTATTTTCATTGTCATGATCGTACATCATTGCGGTAATTTGAGATCATCGTGGTGAAAGAAACTGGCAATTGGAAGCAAGATGTGTATGTAATTTAACAGGTCAAGATTTGTATGCATTTACTAGAATCAAGCTTCTTTCATATCTGGAAGCATTATTTACTCATGTTACATGTTATGACCCAGTTTGTTAGTCAAGATTGAGGTCATTTCAAACACAAAAGCATGTTTTTGACACAGATATAATTAATTTGATTATTAACTCTCTCCCTGTTGGATTAGGCACTGCTCTTTGGGGCATCTGTGGTTGCCTCCAGCATGGAGAGGGTTGTATGCAGTTTTGGGGGGTATTTTTCAATAAACACATTTTTTATCCGAATTGTCACATGCTTGTGTTGAAACTGACCCCAGCCTCTTTTTAGTCTTGGCACTTACCCTGCTATGTCGCACTATCCCTATAACTGTTATAATAACACCTTTTACATTAGTATGAGAATATGCCTAATAAACACGATAAGCCTTGTAATTTTACTCCTCAAAGTTAATAGGTCAACTTGATAATGTTTTCATCCAGATGTACAAGCTGGGAGTTATCTAGATTTGTCTGACATTGTATTATGGTATTAGGTACAGTATTGGTGAAAACTATGTTAGTGTATATTTTCACAGCTCTTTGGTAGTTTGTAAGGCATGAAGACTATTGAAGAATATTTTCATAAAGTTAACAAGGTTTAGAGCAATAAAAGGTATATGTTCTTTTATTATTGTTTGTTCAATAAATTATCGTTCTCCTTATAATAAATACAAACAATTCTATCTGATAACTTTGACGTAATTCAATTTAGATAACCTGGATATTAATGTACATTATTCCAATATTGACAAATGTAAGTAATTAACTTGTGATGTAGTAATTCAAATAGGCAAACTTTATTATTAGCACTATAGACTATTCCAATATTGACAAATACGGACAGAACCTTAGCTTAGTTTGCTGGCAGTAAGTGTAAGTGAAGTGTTCATATTGCACTGTTTTCAAACTGGATTTGCAGGTGCGCAATGGAGCCTGTGGGTAAGATGACCCCCCTTATCTAACTGTTATACTCTTTATATTCATGTACATGTAGATACTCAACTGTGGTGCTAGACTTGATGTATCATGATAACTGGGCAGACTACTGACTCGAGTCGTAACATATCCCTTTATATCTTAAAGGTATTGATTGGGAAAACCAAACCATAAGGTAAAGTATAGTTCTTTGTATGGTGCAATTGTGTGTGCCATTTATATTCTCTAGCTGTGCATTAATTACTAAGGAATGGATGAATTCTATGGCAGTAATTAAATGCTTTCTAAATGTTAGGTCTCTTAGTGCCATATTCTCCTGAGTTTTATAACTGTTTGTAATGGTAAGGGAGTGTAGGAGAAGATGGATTACTACCTACTTAAATGTAATGTAATTATTCTGTCAATTACAATTACGAGATAGAAACCATTATTATTCACTGTAAGCTGAAGTGTACTTCTCTTTGATGGAACATGGTACTGTAATAAATAAAAAAGATTCAAAGGAAGCAAGAATCGTGATCCATGGGTAGTTTGGCCATTAAGGGCTGGAACTAACAGATTGAATTATTTCGTTCTGGCTGTTCATTTTGTTTGTTTGATGTTCACCATTGAAGGCAGTGTGTTAACCCACCTCAAGCATACTGGTACTGTATGATGATGCTTGCATGGGTTTGGGCTCAATACTGTGTTATATGATGCATGCTATGTTTACTTAAGACTAGAACAAGTTTTGTACATTTTTTACTGACAAACTGGGTCACAGTTATTTAGTATGTTTATGCAGGACTGTACACATTATCATCAATTTAAGCTCAGTCGGTCCAAAGGACTTAATGAGTGTATTTGTATGCCTGCATGTCTCCATGCTGACTAATGGAATATTCATATGGTAGGACATCCAAAGGCAGATTTTATTTTAATATATAATTAAATGTAGAAAGAGGAAATGTTTTTGTTTTTGTTTTGTTTAAATAAAATGTTAAAATGTCAGGGCATATTGCTTTGTATTTACTGTCGTAAAATTTGTTGTATTTGATCTGGCACTGTATGTATTTGTAGAGATGTAAAGTAATTAATAATTGTCTATTTTTATGATGTCAATATTTAACGAAACACCGAAGCATTCTCAACCATGTTTTGTTTATCATTGTACCAGGTGAGCTCCGACCATGTTAGGCCTTTTTTTTTTATCTTGTCCAATTTATGGACATGCTTGTGAGTTTCAACTGTGGTCTTTACTTGCACAATTGCCAGTTTCATTATATATTTTTTTCTGAAGACTTGTGTGTTTATATTGATTGTAAATTTCAGCTATGTAATAAAAGTGATTGCTGCGAAGTTTTTTTCTTCATCAACACAACATGGTGAGGTTCAGTGGTAATGGATTCACAATACTATTGCTTGAATCACAAGTTGAATTGTACCTAGACCTGTGTTAGATGCTCCGTTGAAACAACGCATTTGATAATTTACTGAATTAGGATTGACAGCTCACCATGTTTTTTACAAGTAATGTGTATTTATTAATTTGAGAAAGAAATTATTTAATATATTCTTTTCATGTTTAAAAATAACTGCATTCAAGCTATAATGCGATGTGTATATTGCACCTATTGTTTTCAGTCCAGTTTGAATTATTTATTATCTACTTTTAATTTTAGTAGAATATCAGATTAAACTATTTTAATTAAGTCATTTTTCTTCTCATGTCTGTATTTTAACCCATTTAACTAAATATTCTTTAAATATTCTTTTTGAAATTAGGATAATGAAATATTATGTTGAAAACAAGTGTCGTATCCATTCTTTCAGAAATTGTCATTTATTGCATATCTTGAGGTAAGCATGACGTATTGAGTTGAATTATGAGGGTCATATTTCTTTGGTGTGCCTCGTAGATAATATTAAAAATATACATGTAAATTAGTTTAGATCAATATGAAGAAACTAAGCAATTCTATATTCTAAAATTTCTTTTTTTTGATTACCAAAATAATAATTGAAATGCAATGCACTTAATAAGTTCTATCTCTTATTTACAAAAATCAATTTATTGCCAGTTTGGATGTTAAAATGATTGTGTTTGTGTGTTATAATCATAGAATAGCTTGAATTACATACATCTTTAAGAGCTGTGCAATTATACAGTTACAATAAATATGATTGAAATATTCGAATAGTGTATCCAGCCTGTCGCATGCAAAGAGAGAGAAAACTGCTTTACTTTAACATGTATTTTGTGTATTTTTCAAACCCTATTACTAAAGCGATTCTACCAAGAAAGAAAAAAAATGCTGTTACGAAACTCTAGATGTGTTTGCTACTTCCTGTTTGGATGGCAAGGCAGTATCTTGCCCGATCTCGAAAACCGAGGTACTCGTTCGTACCTTCAATACCGTCAGGCCTGTCATTGATGTTTGTCTGCTTATCTCCCTTGAACCAGGTCGATATCTGCCGATGACCTAAGCTACCTGCGGTTCTAACAACAGGTTTTTCGGTCTTGTTTATCTTGTTCATGTTGGAGACAGATTGTTAACCCTTCTATCTCTGTTCATATCTGAAACATATCTCGCCTGTGTACGCTGCTCGTTGAATCGCTCGCTAGCTATCTACCACTAACCTCCAGCACCGAGTGCAGGCACATCACAGCTTCTTACGTTTGTTATCCAACCCACTCAAGCATGTGTACAGACCATTATTCATCCACACGATCTTATGTCGTTTACGATTCGCACGTCTCAATGTGGTGTTTTGCGAGAAATTCGAAACAGCTCATGCAGAGAACAATCGCAAAAGTAATCTGATAAGTTTCTCATTACGGAATAGCAGAAAATTCAATAAGTTCTCCCAATGGAATATTGAGACTGTGTAGATTTAATTTGCTATTACACTAGGGAATGTGATAGACCGTGTGTCTGGACAAGACACCCATCATTGGCAGTTATTGTGGTTCGTTTCCCTACAGGAGGCTGGACACAAACAGAAGTAATTTTATGTATGTTTAATATTGCACGCCATGTGCAGTCAGGGATGGTGTTGTAGAGTTAAACGAGCAGAAGGTGTCGGAAACTGTCAGAATAATGAGAAATTGCTTTCCAGGATAACATCTCCCATTCCTGCAGCTCCATCCAGGGGTAAATAACTTCTCCAAGTCAAAGTATGCATGCCAAGTTATTGCTGAGATAATCTACCCACAATCTCTCGTTGAAGCAAATATAGATGACGACCAAGAGCAATATATTCTTGAATGAAGATAAAAATCAGACATTTGCTCATCTCATGGGTGAGAGAAGAATTTACATGGGAAATGAGATAGAATGTTGGACAAAGTTAAAGAGAGATGCAGACCAAATTGATATGTTCCATAATGATGTGATCCTAGGTACCACATTATTGAAGATCATAGATAGCGAATGGTCTGTACACTGCTTACTAAGGAAGGGTGCATACCGTACATATATTATCTTTGTTAGCGTCTTTCCGTGCCCTGTTGGGTCTGTAGAGGACTAGTCTAGGAATGCCTAGGTATTGCGTGTTACCTGGCTGTACATTGTCTGGCATTGCACCGACTGAAAGTGCACATTTGTCCTCTCTTCATCAGCCACAGTGATCGAAATTCAAAACTGCCAGGCGGTCATTTACTGGGCAATAGGTCATCTTTTTATGCGCCAATATGATGCAAACAAAACTTTCTGGTCCTCATTCCACAACGATCGTAGCGCTACAAGAGTTGTAATTCCTTTGCAACTCCATGTTAACATATTGGAGTTAACTACTCTTGTAGCGTTACGATCATTCTGTGTAACGTGACCCTGAACCCTTGCGCATTTTACAATGACCCACCCTATTTTCCCATTACTTTATTAATTTCGAACACTGAGCATTATTTATTTTTATATATTATATACGTATATGATTGTTCACTTTCTGTTATGAGCCCCCTGCTTTTTTTCTATAGTTTCCCCACACACAGCCTAATGAGCACACGCAACCTTCATCAGTTTTGGTTGTATTACACTTTATGTTGTATTAATTCCTTTTTCACAGGTTTTGTAACCCAGAGGCTGGCATACTAATATCCCCCCCTTTCTGCATGATAGTTGGTATAGTCCACTAAACAAACATGGATTGCTCTTATTCTATGGAAGTCTTTGCTACGTTATTGTTTGTATTGGATGCGTTTACATTCCAGTTCCTACTTTTAGACTTTGTCAAAGTGCTATGTTCCTCTATTGTTTATCGATGTCTGTATCATATTGTGTACGACATGTTTTTCAGCAGTGTTTGTGAAATAATTAGTTCGTCAAATGTGGAACTGCCTGTACATATGTAACAATTTTCTACTTATGTTTATCAGATCGAGTAATACAAATATATCATAAATATGCAGGTTATTTATGGCATTTGATGACAGTCGTTATCATGTTCTCTTTAAATGCAGTGCGACTCTTAGCAACATGTATGTTCAAGATTTATCAATGTCCTTGACATCATTTTAACTTTGACCATGTTGACAAGTCTAAATCAGTAAATATTTCCAAGTATAACAAATGCTAAGGTATATTATGCCCACAACAACCATAGTTAATAGTCTCAACATTGTGTAAAATACTTTTGTGAAGATACCATGACCTTGTGTTCCCAACGACAAGAAGTAAATGTGCATGCATATTTTCTAGTGACTGATAAAGTTTTGTATATTTTCTAGTGATTGATAAAGTTTTGCATATTTTCTAGTAACTGATACAAAACTTTGCTAAATTAATGACATAATAAATGTAGCCAGTATTTCACTTTTGAAATCTGGTACAATTTACTTTAATAATTGAAGTTGGTATTTTTATGAACAAAATGTTTTCCCCATGTTAGTAGTTTTACAAATCTGAAATATTTATTGTAATTTCCCCCATTAAATCAGTTGATTTTTAAAGACTTTTGTTAACATTATCATCCTCTCATCTGCTCATACTTATATTCATCTTCCATCTTTATCACACCAGCTTTCAGTGCTTGCCCAGCAGGGTGAGGTAAATTTGTATGGGTTGATTGATTTTGTTGCGTGTCATTCATCTTGCTTATTTTTGTTCTCAACAGGTTATTTAAAAACATTTTTTTGTTGCATGCTCATAACACGTTAGTAGTTTCATTGTCATTCCTTGCATCATATCCATTTCTTCATCTCTCATGTTTTACAGTTGTGATATATCTATTTTGCATCCTACCATATAGTAGTAACTAACAGTTTAATCTTGGAAAATAATTACTAAAGTTTTCAGGTGTTCAACTGAAATGTTCAATCCTTGCTTTAACTGGTGTTTTATAGGAAATGTAACTTTAGTTTTCTAACTGTTCAAGTAAATATCCAAGAGTATAATTGTTTATATCCATGTTGGATTATGTGAGTGCAGTACCTACTTTTAGTTAAAACATGGAAAATACAAATATTAATATATTATTAATGTTTATATAGAAAGAAAATGTGTGGTATTGTTCTTTGTGATCATAAACAAATTAAAATAATTCATTAATGTAATATTGCATCCAAATTTTTATATTTTGAACATAATCTATGAATGTCGACATACCTATAAACTCTCGTGTTTGTCTAATATCATCAACCTCCCAACAGAAGAGCAATGTTATTTAGTGGCATTAAATATTTACCCTGAAATATAACTCTTCAAATATGGTAATATCAGCTCCTCTAACCATCATGTATGTTACTCCTGGTAGTGTTAGTGGGCTATGGTTTCAATGGTGGCATATTTTCTTGAACTATATATATTTACTTATACATGTACCATAGTATATACAACTTTACAATATACCGACTACTGTTCCTTTTTCTTTGCTGTTCCTTCCACCTGTCCAAGTATACCTGGTCGACTGCACAGATATAAATCCATCCTGCTCCTAGTTCTATATATTGTTTAGTATTGTCCCATTAATCAATGTGCTTTCCTGCATGAATAACTTGATTAGTCTGTGGGTGCTTGCTGGGGTTAAGCCTGAGTATGATCAAGTGGTTATGTATATACCAAGTATGATAGCAATGTTGTGTGTCCACCATATTATTACTGGTATCCACATCAAGATATGTTTATTATCTCCTTTGGCAAAATCTGATTACTCAGCAAATTCCTAATCTGGTTAGTCATGCATTATCACTGGTTTTTAGTATCCCTAATTTTTTTTATTGAGTATGGTTGAGTATGATTATGTTCATAAAGAGCTTATTTAATCCCAGTTATATTAATTTGATTCAAATAATGTTGGTGCATTAATCGTATTGTCTAGATGTGGCTTATTAACTTTTTTAAGAACTATATTTCTTAATAAACATACATTGTATTACTCCAAAGGAGAATACTTACTAACACAATATTTGCTCTCATCATTTATTTTCTTTAAAAATATATACTTGATTTCTATTCCATCGATGTTTGCATGTATCATATGCATAACTCAGTAAATTCAGCTTTAAAATATACATATTTTTTTGCATGTGGTAAATCTTTTTAACAGTTAGAAAAGCAATCTGACCATCACTAATCTTATTTAACCTATAGATAACTAGTAAGACAGTTTTCCATGGGTTATTTATCTGTATAGTACTACATTGTAGAGCGACAGGTGTGACTGTGACCTTTTATTAGAGGTCACATCCCAACTACGAAATGCTAGACATTGGTTGTGGTTGGAACCTGTGGATTGTTGCTTGATATCCTGTACATAGCCAGTATAGAGTATTAATTGGATAGTTCTGTGCCCTACTAACAATAGTCCTTTGCTAGGTGATAATATTCTGCTGCATACCATCAATTTAGAAATTTTTGAGGATTTTCTTTAGACATTTTTGATTTTGTTTGTAAAAGTTAATTTACCTTTAACATAGTAAATAATGATTATTTAAAACAGTTCTGTTTGAGATCCATTGATAATAAATTCAATCTTTTCAATTTGAGGTTTGTTAATGCACGCTTAAATTTTGTTATTGATAATGCACAGGTAATAGGTTTTTCAGTTTCCAAATAGATGTTAATCATATGTAAATATACTTATATTATTTGGCTTCATTCATGTGGTAAATTAATTGTGTTCTAGTTCACTAAAGTCATATTTTTTTCAGAATAAAGTTTATGCTCTAACATCAATTGAACTCTATGTGAATAGTAACAATACCGGTAGTATTCTTAATATTATTGTCTAGTATTTGTAGTAGAAAATGTAGCATCACTGTATTGGTAACAAGAGTGTTCATAGTATCCAAACCAAGCTCCAAACAATTTACTTTATGCTAATAGCATTCTGTCACTCTTGGGTTTTTTAATGCACATATATCGTACCTATATTATAGTACCTGATATACAGTTATTAATATTACCAATATTCTATCTAGTTTTATTTAATCAGATATATCTGAAAGTATTATATTTGCCACTTTTCCAGATTCTAGTAAGTTACAGGGCTTGATTGACCTTGACAATGTCATGCATAAATTTTCCTTATAATGTGTTGTCATTTTCTTTATTCTGTTGTAATGTTATATCTTCATGAGCAAAATATATATTTGTATTTATTACATCGTCAAATAATAGTTTTGGTTGTTTTTAATCCACAAAAACAATTTTTGGTATTTGCCTGAAAATCTTCATGAATAACTTGATGTATTGTTAAGGATATGTATTCTATTTTATATATTATTATTAATTTTTAATATTATTGTTCTAACTAATGCACTAAATGTTCGAAGATCACATAAACAAATTGTGAAAGAACCATCTCCGCACCATAGTTTTTTAACTTACAAGTTTTACCACGTTTCAGATGAAACAAGATGTATGTGAGTTTGCTTGAAAGCTACCTACTAGTGTATACATATATACACCTCACTGACCCATTAACATAGTGCAACAATTCCTCTGAGTTGGCGGCAGACTTTAGTTCTATAGAGCTGTTGTTGGGGCACCCCGGCTTTGTTTCACTAACGTACACCACAAGCACAAATACGCTGCCAAGTAGGTAAAGATTAAGCTGCAATTTGGACACGATATGAGTAAGACTGATTTATCAGTTCCGTGTCATAAGACAGAGAAAGAAAGCATGTTTCCGTAATCATATGTACTTGTCATTATATTGACGTACAGCTTTGTATTCTATACTAATGTATTGGTCGCATTATACTTATTGCGTTCATGAAGAGAAAGCTTCAGTTCCACTCTGGTGGAGGTTTTTAGAGCGGAACTGCTGAGAGCGATTTGAAATGAAATATGCTTTATGTATTTTTATTTACTTATCCACACTAGTCTGCACTTTTTTAACGAGTGATTTATCTTAATATATGTGATTGTCCATTTATCTGTTTGTCTGCCTGTGCATCCATCCCTCAACTTGTATGGAGGCGATATCGAGTGACCTTTATTGCACTTTGCATGACCTTGACCTTCAATATGCATCACAATGTACTTGTTGATCTAGAGGGCCTGTTGTTTCTTCTCCCCTTCATCTGTCAGTAATCTAACATTGCCAGTCATACCTCTGTATAAGGACGAGGGCGGGGTCTGTGTTGTAAGTTTGAGTTGTGTTTTCATATGTACTTACTTTTCCACGTGGCCTGTAACCTTCTCACTGGTCATTGGTAGATACTGCAGCATTAGTTACATTCACCTCATATTATCAACCCTTCCTCGTGGAACTGTGTATTCATTATGGACCAGAAAAACATTTGCTAATTATTATTATTTTTATTATATATATTTTTTAAATACTTATATTTTATTATTTTTATTATTATTACCATATATATAAAAAATAAATAAATTTTGAAGCGTGGGGGAAGCAAATTTGTGTACATGTTTACATCTTGGAATTGTTTTGGAAATATTCGATTCAAGAAATTCATGGTCCAGATCTCTACATGAGCTAGTCCAAACTTTCTCTATGGTGCTGTAAAAACATAGCTATAATGTTTTATTGGGGTACAGTTGAGGTGATGGATGGAGAGGAAAGCATCATCATATTTTATCATTATGATTTACCCAGCAGGAATGATGACTTTGCTTACAGACACCACCCTGACCGTATCCAATAAATTAAATGGGCATGGTTTTAGTCCCCACCCAGGAGAAAGTCGGCCTACACAAATTTCTCTTCATCTCTCTCAACTGCATGTATTTAGGCCTTGCTTCCCGTTGTGAGTATGTATATAATCTCAGCTAGGTGGTTTACCTATGGAAGCTGCTGGCAGTCGTGTGTGTGTGTACTGTAGACTGCTGTAGTTAGTTGACAAGACGTACTAACAAAAGACGGCTCCGCCCAGTGAGGGAGGGTGGGTGTGCCGGAAAGCGCGCTGTCTGGCGGAGGGTTAAGGGGGTTCAGCATGCACTCTGTGTACCCCCCGGCCCCCGCCGCCGGTGACGACAGGAAGGAGGTGGTCCGTGTGAAGGAGTCGCCAGTTCTGACGGTCTGCGTAATGTTTCAGGTACACCTGTGTCGGTGCAGTCCAACAACAAGCCACTGCACGAAGGGGAGGAAAGTCTTAAACCTGTCGTCAAGACCAGTCAGGATGTAAGTGTTTTTGCACATGTTTAGTGTTTATTTTGTGTTCCTAAATTTAGCTGGTTGTAGTGTTTTACCTGGAACTCTCACATACAGACGTATTGGGGGAATGTTCACAATGCTGTGGGGTATGTCAGTAAGGCCCTGTCAGTAATAGTCTGGTATGTGATAGAGAAAATGTTCAGTATTTAATCAGAACTGTTGTTCTTGAGATGTTTATGCAAATAATAGTGGACATGGGCATAGCAATAGGTACTTATGTTAAATTATCTTATTTTCATATTTCATATACAAAATAGCAAATATTTTACTGTATTTTTACTCAATCTTCTAAATGCAATAAAAAAATTATTTATTTCTTGGCACTGTAGCCAGAACAGAATGAATATTTTTGTTGTGCATGTAAAGTATTGTATTCTGTGTGTCAAGAACACATTTCCAAGGAAGATTGCATGATGCTGTACTCTTCTCATTGTTCATGACCATATGGTATATCTATAAACTGACAATATCTATATGAGCAATATAAGGATGAAATAAATACTAAATGTGTTTTCTGTAGCATGGATTTTCAAAATAAGGTAGGCGTAGATAGGGAAAACCTTTTTCCTAAGTTGGCATAACTTGTACCCAATCCCATTCTATTGTGAATAAAATATGTTATTGCCAAAAGAAATTGGGTAGGCAACCTATTGTAAGTATTGTATTTTAAAATCTGAAGCATGTATG
>JAVCKX010076771.1:0-13201 GCA_034780695.1 Lepetodrilus gordensis | reverse complement strand
GTCCTCATACATGTTGGCCAGTGATCGATGATATACATCTTGAAAAACAAACAAAAAGTAACATGACATGCAGGCATACAAGGATAAAATGTTACCAGTTCTCGCTGAAAATACCCCATCGTGGGCATGCGGATGGGCTGTATTTCGAACACTGTCTTTCATATGAAAATTTGTAATGACTACAATTTAAATTTGTGAGACAATATCATAAAAATCACGGTATAATGAAAAGTAATTAAATTGAACTTATTTCCAAACACTATAACCTCTGGTCAAGGTACTTTATCCCACTTGTATTCACATTAAATTCTCAAAGTATACTACTATATCATCCGGTAACCAGTTTTCAAATGTCGCCTATTTTCGGTTAAAATATTTTAACGTATTTATCGCGTTATAACAAGAGATGCTCTGTCATCAATATTATGTTCTGTCATCAATAATATGTGCTTTCCAGGTAGATCCTTTGCAAACAAATTCTAGAAACATTGGTGAAACTAAAAAAGAAAATGAAACGTGTAGAATGAGCTAATTCTAGTAGAAAATGCAGCATAATTGTAAATCATGAATAACACATAAACAGAATGTCATGTACTTACGGAACAAAGTCGTCTGCTTTCATAAATGATCAGTAGCACTCGTGGCGAGAGGAAACCCAGTTCTGATAAACCGATAGTGTTTACTGTGACAACGAACCTATCAAAATTACTGAATACAGGTCACAGTCATTCTTCGCCATGAAATGAGGTATGCAGTCAAACTTTGGCCATACTTTTCATCTACTGTTTTGTTTTAATTCGGATTGCTGTTTTTTCCTGGGATAAATGCATAAGTATGAGGTACAAACTACAAATTTTAGTTTTGTTTTTGTTATTTCGCCAAGTGAACCGATCTATGCTTACTTTACTGAGAACTGGTTATCCAAGGATATTCCATCTCCCCTAGTGAAGGTTAGAACTTCACTAGGCCATGTTTATGTCTGTGGAATCTATATGCTACGATCAAGATCTCCGCTATATGCACCCACAGAGGCCATACCTCATGTGGGTGCATATAGCGGAGATATAGATATAGCACATAGATTCCACAGAGGACATAAACATGGCCTAGAACTTCACTTGACTCCATTTCTACTCTTGGGATAACACCATACATTTCTCTGGCTGGCTTTTGGTACACAGGCTATCTTTTCACAAAGCTCTCTTATCCGCTAAGAGACCATAGCACTCTCTTTGCAGTGTATTAACTATCTTTGTGAAAGGATACCCTGGATCTTTATCTGAGTGCAAGGTAGTGTGACGAAAATAGCATGTAGTGCATCACTTCCACTAGGGAGTGCACAACATAATGCAACAGAGTGCACAACATAATGCAACAGAGTGCACGAGAACGGTCGAACATCATCACGCTAAAATAACTTTACAGCTGCTACGATCTTGATAACGTGAAAAATATAAATAAAATCTTTTTTTTTAAAGAAAGTTCAGGGAGTAATGTTGACTTATATTTGTCAACAACCATAATATGTATTTGGAAAATACATTATTGCAGATTTGACCCAAATTCCAAGATAATGAATCTGTAATTTTACGTACCCTTTGAAAAGTGAATTATTTATTGCAGCTTTGACCTAACTTTAAAGTTAGTGGATGAAAAAATGTATGGATTTGGGGAATGAATACACAGAAAGATTTGGAAGTAATTCTTTAAAGTTTGAGTTGGATGAGCAGGTGGTTTGTTTATTTTGCCGAGTTGAGGAATTTAATTTACTTATAAAGAGTTCCCGTATTTCAACTTTTAAATGAGAAAGCTTTGGGTAGTCTATTTTTAGCACATATGTCCATATATCTTTGACATTAGAGGTTGGTTTGATAAGTAGGAGTGTCTGCTCTTAAAGGCACACAATCTCGGTTTGTTGACATAATTCATGATCAAACACATTTTCCAGACAGAATGTACTTTTTATTTGTCTAAGCAAGTATGTTGGGAAACAACTGCTTTTTCTGCATGTCCCACTGGTTTATAATATTTATTATTATTTTATTTTTTAATCTCCACATATTAAAAAGTGCAAGATAATAAATAAATAAAGGTTTACTGTAATATTCAGCACTATGGATGTTGATAGCGCCATGCTATAAGTGAAAGAATCTTTAAAGTGGCTCTAAACCCCAATTTAAAAAAGATTGAAATAGGAAATAATTCAGCACCATAAGAACATTTTCGAACGTGGATTTAGCACAATATCATTGTATTCACATTTACATTGAATCCTTCCAGAACCCATATCCTGTCCACAATTTGTCGGACGCGAGCCGGAATCCTTACCTCGGAATGGAACCAACTGGGCAAACCTCCTTGTCAACAACATCTTCCCGTGCAATGGAAAAGTCATGGCATGGGAGTATTTCCGTCTCATCGATTCCGGAGTCGCGTATGTCGGAGTCTGGAAACAGGTCTCGGACAATGAGTTCACGCTCGTCCAGAAAACGGAACTTCCGCCAGCTTCGACCGGAATCCACATCGTGCAAATCCAGAATCCCATCAATGTGGAAAGCGGCGATTTCATCGGAATCTTCTACCCACGCGAGACGGCCAACAATGTCATCGCCAGTGCCACCCTCGACGACGACATCGTGCCGTCAAACGAAATGTTCCAGGATTATTATGTGCAGTTATTCGATGATATGGTACAGGAAGGAGTTCCGTTCAACATCGAGAGTGTGCCCTATTCCAAGACGGACGCCACGTTTGCGATCCGCGCTCTTATGGATTACGCAACAGTTTCACCCCCAGGTTTGTAGCTCTTCAGTTTTAGGAGTTTAACATTGCATCAAAATACAAATAACTAAATAATGGAGAGTATATCTGCCAAAAACACACACCGTTTATTGCAATAGTGTTATTACGATCATTGTCACAGGATAATATATACATGTATATATAGTAGAAATATTTTTTTAAATATATATTTTCTTAAACATATTTTCAGGAAAGTTCAAAACATTTCAGAAATCAGAAATTAAATAGTCATATTGGAATATCAAAATTAGTTTCTATGACTACAATTTACAGAGTTTGTTTAAATACATTTTATTCCAATTGGAAAAGGATAAGATGCAAGTTATTCCAACTTTGGTAACACACTCCATATTTACAAGATGGTAAGGTTATCACTACGTGTAGAATTCTTTCTCTTTTACCAGTTGACACATGCCCCATAGTGCAAGGATTACAGGGGTTAATAGTACCTAACAGACCATGAAAACAAATTAACTGTATCCTTATCTTAGAGTAGGATCCGGCCAAACCTTTCAGAGAGTGACAAGAGTGATTTTACGGGTGATTGCTCCGCTTTCGCAATCCATATGTTTCCTGGCTACTCAAGTGGTAGTTATGTTATGACACAGATTATTCCACTTTTGTGCTTCTTCATTCAGGAGAGTGTTCAAGGGGCACGTAATCCTATAAGTACCTGCTGTTGGTAATGGAACTGTTGACCTTTCCTATTACGACCCTGTAATGTTTGGGCTGCCGCAACACGTGGTATTGGTGAAGCATACATATGGTGCTCTCAGCGTAGATACACATACAACGATACACATGTGTACTACATTCAGCCCTACGAAAGTCTCCTTTACAATATATACATATATATACAGTTGCAATAGGAAACGTTATACCTGTTTGTCATCTAATAACAAAAAAATGAAGTTTATGATACAATATTAAAATTTATATCTATATACCTTTCTCATATGTGAAATTTGAAAGTAAACACAATTTTCAAAAATACAGTTCTCTGGATTTTAAGATTATTAACCCATTGATTTTCGCATTTACCCTGCTATTGTTAACCTTCTAACTGCTTAAATTAATCCAATAAAGCAGTGATTTGATTAAACCAGCAGGAAGAAAGTTTAAGGGGTTAATGCAGGGTTAGAACTTCCCTTTAAAACATACTCACCTGATTAATGATATAAATAACAAAACATGAAATTTCTACTAGCCGACTGGATACAGTTTTGGCTGCCAGGTGAGTGGGAACTTCTAACCCTGTTATTGTATAAATGTGGTGTTGATATACAGAAATTGAATCAGTTCTATAAAACTATTATAATTATTGAACAAATATGCATTTAAAGATACTAGAAAAAAAATCACTTTATTTATTTTATTTATTATTTTCAAGTTGATTTTCTTTTATTACTCAATTTAATGTAAGTAAAAATCCATTTATTATTTTACATGGCAAAGTTTTACAGTCAGTATTGTATGTTGTGATACAAATATAGGTCAGCTTGTCATACTTCCATTATAATGAGTTAAAGTAAGTCCACGAATTCCTCCCAAAGAAAAGCGGGATATACGATGGTTTAACATTATTTGCATTAGAGAACTCAGGCACCAATACTGCTATCAAATTGGGTCGCTGCGACCCACTTATTTATCTCACAACCTACCCATGCTCACACCCCCACCCTGATCTCGCGTAATTAACCTCCAAATCACACCTCGGACCTCGCGGAATTGCCTCGGAACTCGCGGAATTGCCCATGACAAGTGGCTACCTGGGCAGTGAGAGATTTAGAAGGGTTTAGAAGTGTCTAGAAGGGTTTAGAAGTGTCAATCCATCTTTGTCCTGGGTGGATTATCTCGGTTGTGTTGTCAGGGTAGATGGCTAAGATGCAACCCGAGCCATCTCAAATACCAATCCACCCCACACACCCCCAACCCCCACCTCCGGTTGTCTGGAATACCTCCCACTGTCTGGGTTATATAACATCACACCAGGCCTGCGCTACACAAAATGGTCGTACATTTAGGACCTGCATAAATCTGGGCATATTGCATGTTTTTGTCATAGCAGGGAATGACGTAAATCTTGTTCATACAAACCCTTCTGACAGCGATAGAAACTAACTTTAAAACTTACTAGCCCGAATAGTGATACAAATATAACAAGTTTTATGAATTTCTCCTAGTCCTTAGGATATCTTTAGCATTGGGAGAAATTACCCGGGCTAGCGGGTTAGTGATAATTACGATCCCTGTCTTCATGAAATGCAAACTTGATGTTTGTGAGAGTTTCATATGTATTAATGTTTCATATTCATAGATAAATATAGATTGGTGTGTAGTATAAGATTCCTGCTGTGACGTTAAGCAATAAATAATTATAGCATAGATATTAGAGTATGCATTTAGAAGATCTCATATCTAAATTATCTTAAATGAATTAAGTAATCACAGATTGATATGAATGGGGAAGTGTGCAAAAGTATTTGTGGGTGCGTTATCATACATTACATGGACAGAAATGTAATAAAAAATGGCTTTATAGATAAGTTCTCTTATATGGATATCATATGATTATGGCTAGTTGTTGCATGTTGTTGTCCCATCATGTTCACTGAAATCTCTCTCTCTCTCTCTCTCTTTCTCTTTCTCTCTCTTTCTCTCTGCCAAATTGCCACAACTCATTTCATTCTGTCAAAGTCTCAGCATATGACATAGGTTACAGTCTCCTACTCTCTCTCTCTCTCTCTCTCTCTCTCTCTCTCTCTGTGTCTCTCTCTGTGTCTCTGTGTCTGTGTCTGTCTCTCTCTCTCTCTCTCTCTCTCTCTCTCTCTCTCTCTCTCTCTCTCTCTCTCTCTCTCTCAATATTAATAATGCAAGTACATGTACATCCGTTCTAAGCTCAAATCATCGCACAAATTCACAGACACATAACTGATTGACTTTAATTTTTCTTTGCAATGTTACATTCTAATTGCCACAACTTATTTAATTCTGTCAGAGTCTCAGAACTATGACATAGGTTACAGTAGAAATATCTCTTATTGTGTGTCAGCAAATTGCGGAGGAGTAATTCCTGTGTCATATTCCGTTACATTCCACAGGTGACACAAAGGTCAATCCACCGGTTAAATTTGTTATGCATGCTCGTGTCTAACAAACACATGATTATAATAATACTACACTGTGATTTACTGCCTGTTCAGCGTAATCTTACAACAGCAGCAATGATTTAATTTTTACATCAATTTGATGTTTTGTCGCATTCCGTTAAATCAATGACAAAAATGGGAGGAGAGGGGATGAATTATTACGTGATTTTTCCATATCTAAATTACTATGGTCTTTTTAATATGATGTCTTTTCAAATTTATGTGTTTATGAGAAATTTAGAAGGGACAAAAATCAGTTTCTTTCCAATTTGATCAATTTCAGTTACAAATGTGGGTGATTTTATGAGTGTTTGCTCCGATATCTTTTTCAGTAAATGTTCATGTGTATAATTTCTATGGATGAAAACCAGTGAAGTTTTAGCTGTTAGGATAACATCTCAAATATGGATATTTGTTGAATTTAGTTAATGACATTGATTAAATTTTCATGTTCTAATCTAACATTGGTAATAATTATTAGAAGAATATTTAAGAGTTCTTTTACACCTCTAGATGATTTCAGGATTGCTCAACAATTTCTTAATAACAGTACAGGTAAATTAATCTGCTCTAAAGTTTAAAATATCAGTTGAAATTTCCTTTTTAAAAGTTCAAAACTAATCTCAAGCAGTTGATTAAGAAAGAATTTCTGAGTAGACTAATTTTCTGAGCAAATTAGTTATCCTTTCTGAGTAAAATGAAACATTTGTGAGTAAAGTGGTGTTTTTTTGCAGAGTAGATCTAAAGCATTCTGAGTAAAATAATGTTCTGAGTAAAATAATTATTCTGAGTAAAATCATTGCTAAAGTAATTTTTTGAGTAAAATTATAATTATTTAATCTGTACTTACTCAGAGACTCACGGTACCTGCGCTGCGGATCAGTTCACCTGTAACGACGGCTCCTGTGTGATTGGCTCCTACAGGTGTGATGGACAGGTCGACTGTCCCGATGGATCTGATGAGTACAATTGTCGTGAGTATAATCACATTATTGTTAACAAAGCCTTTTCTCATGTTATTAATTTAAATTTATTTTTATTTTTATTTTTCAGATCTAATTATTTATTGTTATATTGTGACCATGTTTAAAATCAGAAATAATATGAAAATGTAATATTAGAGCCATTGTTTAATGTAATCAGTGCTATATGTTATGTGTTAGATCTAGATCAAAGGTGTAGGAAGTGTTTATATTTTTCTTTTAGATATGATTTTATATTTTATGAAAAATTGCATCCTAAACAATGCATCACAGTATATATAGCACAACACAACATAACACAACATAACACAACACAACACAACACAATTTACAAAAATGTAATACAACACAATGTACACAAATTACACTTGATACAACATAACAACAGATGCATTATAACAATACAATATAATTTGACAGAACACTGGAATAAAATGGCTGTATTTGTTTTGGACACAAGTGTCGAGTGCGGGAATTTCAAATCAAATGCCAAGAACACAATGCTACGGTTATAATACTTAGCATGTGAACATACTCCCCGATTCATCAGGGTAAGAAGAATTGTAACATCACTGAACAGTGCAGTATGCATTCTGAACAGTCCTTTGTGATTGGGCAGTCATAGATCTAGTCTGTGTCATACCTTGTTCTCACCCAAATACTTGTATTTAAAATATCACCCTAGATCAGATAAGCAAGTCTAGATTACTGGAGAACAAGAGGATAAAGAATTTTAGTAGCTCCTTTCACATATATATATATATATTATTAATACCAATTAATAATATTTATATTTAAACTATTTACTTTCATCCTCTGACACTATGGATAGTCTATCATATTATCGTCAACACTCGAGTTGTTTTGGTGTTGTTTTATTTGTAAACATTATTGGTAAAAATGCATATATTTGTATGCAAATTTTGGTTACAATGTAAATTCTGTGGAAGCAGATTTAGAAAAAGTCTTGTTGTTTTTTTCTCTCTGAGATGTGGGGATACTTGTGGGGTCCGTTCAAAGACACAAGAGCTTAAAAGTGGCTTACCAAATTAGCCACTGTCTCAAGAGTCATATGAAGCATACATGGGACAGGGAACCAGTTTAGCTAAGCGACTTACTCAGCCCTGTGCTCATTGAATGCACCCCTGGTCTTCAGTACTCCCTGACATGATACATACACATGAATTAAAGGTGTTATTCCACGTTCCATCTAATGGGTTTTCCTTCCAAGTGTAACAACATAGTTCTCCTGACATAATTTGGCAACTTTGTTTGTTGTGTAAATAGTTGTTGGCAGTGTACTGTTTCATCTGCATCTAGAGCTGGCTTCCTCTCTACAAAATTGCGTAACACTAATGCTGAATATGTTCGTGGCTTGCAAGTTAGGAAATTGAAATGATCATCGGGGAAAAAATTACAACTCAAATTTGTTATCCTCTGCAATGAATTTTAGGAGTCATTTGCTTGACAATAGTCTCGCAGCAAAACTAGTTTGATGTCCTGTTCCACGATCAGACAGGATCCTGGCAGGACACTTTCACCGTGGGTGTCCTGTTTTATTTTTGAGCATCCACGTTAGGCCAAACTAATAGGTCTGAGAATATTCTATTGTGATGCTGCCAACATTGTTTACATTTTGGAATTGCATGTCAAAGTTCCATGACATACTACTTCTCAATGTTTATAAGATATGTTTGCATGAGAGAGATATTATTTTTACACAAAAAAACAAAGCTTTATTTTCTTTGTAAAAAACCGTATGGATCATCATCATTGTTTGTTCATTTATTTGCAGTTAATTTATTGTCATATTTTCTATATTGCTTCTTATATGCTCCAAAGCACACTGACAATGCCAATGCATATAAAATTTATTGAGTTAAGACTCTGGAAAATAAGAGAAGCAGACCACTGCCTTGATAAACAACATTAATACTTCGTCAAGCGTAAAATATATTTACATTAAAACTTGTCGACGTATTCATTCACTTAATCTTTTATCGGTTTATTCATCGTCTTCTAAAGTGCCGTTCATGCAGAACGTAATGCAATTACCCGGTCTTGTGATAGTGTTTGGACAATTACATGTTCAGTGAGTCATGATATTATGACAATGAGATCTCCGTGGTGATACCAGGATTTCCGGGGAGTTGAATGGAAAACGATTAGATTAGTGTGAAGAGAGAGCAAATGTCAGTGTGATGGAGAATATCAGCTGTCTTGTCACACCTCTGAGACCGCGTTGTCACACTTCCGCCTGCAACCATGTTGTCACATCACTGAGACCATGTTGATGTACCTCTGGGACAATGTTGTCATACATTTGTGGCAATGTTGTCATACTTTTGTGACAATGTTGTCATACATTTGTGATCACATTGTCATTCATATGTGGCCATGTTGTCATACATTCATTGCCATGTTGTAAAATATATGTGAACATGTTGTCATGTCTGCAGCTATGCTGTCACATCTAAGACCATGTTGTCACTACACTGAGACCATGTTGTCACATCACTGAGACCATGTTGATGTACCTATGGGGCCATGTTGTCATTCATATTTGGCAATGTTGTCATACAGTTGTGGCCATGTTGTCATACATTTGTGGCAATGTTGTCATACATTTGTGGTCATGTTGTTCATATGTGGCCATGTTGTCATAAATTCATTGCCATGTTGTCAAACACCTGTGAACATGTTGCCATGTCTGTAGCTATGATGTCACATCTAAGACCATGTTGTCACATCACTGAGAGCATATTGATGTACCTCTGGGGCCATATTGTCATTTGTATGTGGCAATGTTGTCATACATTTGTGGCAATGTCATTCATTTGTGGCCATGTTGTAAAACATCTGTGACCATGTTGTCACATATTTGCAACCATGTCATCACATATTTGCAACCATATTGTCATCGCTGGATCAATGCATGTTGTCACTTCTGAAATCATGTCATCACAATCACAGAAGCTATATTGTTATACCACTATGGTTAATATTGACTGAAAAAGGAAATTAAAGACAAATTATTAATGTATACAGCTTTAGATGAATCTTATATGTATATGATTTACTATTATTTTGCCAAAATAATATGACAATGGAATTTGTTGATATTACTGAAGATCTTGACATAGTTCATTGTTAACCCTCTCTACAGGAACAATTCTTTAGGGCATCTCCATATGCTTTCAGCATGGAGAGAGTTAATATGTTATATGGATGCATTCCTAACCATGCATTGTAGAATCATGTATTATACCAGAATCAAAACCTATTTCACAGTTCATCAAGTTTACCAGTCACTCAACAACACGGTCTATGAAAGGTGGTGTGTTTCCTTGCTTTAGTTTTTTTTGCTAATGAACTAAGCCTCTGAGGTTCCAGTGATTTGTATCTCTTGGCACAGAAGAACTACTATGACTGTAATGCAGATACTTGAGATGTCAAAAAAGTGCGCAACAACGTGTATGCGCTTGCCATGAGTCACGGAGAACCGCTGTGTTGTGTTTACAACCCGATGTCATTTAAGACATTTCATGCCAGCTAGTGTATTGAGCTTAATCAGATTGATCAGGCCGAGTTATCAATGCAATTTTCCGCTTAATTTGCGTTAACCGATCTCCATATTATTAGTGATATTTTACGTGTGTTTTTGTTTGAATTTTATACGAGTCTCGCTGGCAACAGATTGCAATAGGCATTGGTCCAAATTGGCGTCGGTCGTTTTGACATACCAGATACGTAGGTAGATAAATGAAAGCATTTGAGTATTTCTGCACCGTTCTTGGAAGAATTTTGATTGGATGATTAAAGTGAAAGTTAATATGGTTGCTGGTATGTGCAGGAAAGTGACGTTCAGTTTAACGCGGTAGTCTGGCATATGACATGGCAATGTCTTCTTGTGCGTGATTATTCTGTTGTACATGGCGACAGACTTATTATCCTCCCACTGTTTTCTGACATGTCAGACAGACACCAAGCAACGAAATGTCATCAGTTCAATTTAACGTTATTTGATCGCCATTTTGAGATTTCTATAATAGACCTTTTCAACATGTGATGGATTATATAATCACTGTCGTTGGCAAGGAAATCATGTTTGACTTCTGACACAGACCTTTGGATATAGAATTTTTATGTTCTTGATGGATACAGATGAAGAGAGTTGACATGAATGTAATTTTCTATCTCGGATGTTGATTACAATAATTTGCAGGTGTTATTTAACACAGGAAGCAAGTGCTTGTATTAAGTAACATGCAATTGGATAAATCTTCTCTGCTGTGACTGCATTTGTTCTGCGTGGATCATTTGTATGAACAGAAGCAAATTAAGACTTCAAAGTTCAAGGAGGAGTCGAGATCGGACAAAATTTGATCTTGTCATATGGCAAGAACATTGTCTCCATCTGTGAGGTTGTGATAAGATGCCGACATTAACCGCTCGACATTAACAGCAGGATTAAGACCTCGACATTAGGACCTCGGTGATCAGCTTAGCGTTGACAGCAAAGGGAGGAGAACCCAACAGAATTGATGCCTAATTACTGTTTCCAAATCAAACAATCCCGAATTGCGTTTTGTTGAATTATTAATCAATATGTTTGAGTCTGCAGCTGTGTCAAGAACATCCTGAGTAATCTTTCAAGTCAGCTTTTTCCCATCAATTTACATCAAGGGGGTTCTTCTGTCAAGATACGACAACAATTGAAAACGACGGTGATGAACGATTACCAGGACATCACTGAAGTAGGCCTACAGTCCATCCGAAATTTATAAAGAGAGTCGGAGTGTCTCGTGAATACATTGACTGCGAGACCTTTGTGGGGGAGGTGTAAAATTAGGGCTGAGCGTGAATACATTGACTGCATAGCAGTGTGATGGGGGAAGTTGTAGTGAGTCTAAGAAACTGAAGCAACTCGGCTACCTTCGTCAGGATCGTAGACTTGTTAGTGCATCTCAAGAATGCAGTACTGAAGTATCGTGTTAGATACAGAGGTGAAATTTGGAGCTTGTTTTGAGTGTACCAACTTGCTCTGTATATGGAGTTGCAAGACTGTGGTACCTCGGAACTGTACACGATTCACGGAGAAACCATTGTGGGAGGATGTGATGGAAAACTCTGCATTGTTTAACACAAGGACACTCTACAAGGAAGTTTGCTCAATACGAGGATACACTATTGTTTAAGAGGACACTCTACAATCTTTCACACAAGGACACTCTGCGCTGTTTGACACAATGACACTAATGTTTGACACAAGGACACTCTACACTTTTTAACACAAGGACACTATACTGTTGAACAAGGATACTGTATATATATTGCTCAACACAAGAACACTAGTGTTTAACACACATGACACTCTATTGTTCAATACAAGGACATTATTGTTTGACACAAGTACATGCTATTGTTCAAAAAAAGAAAACCAGTGTATATATATTGTTTAAAACATTAACACTATTGTCCAATACACATAACACTCTCTATTGCCAAATACAAGGACACACTTGTTAGGACAGTCACCACCATGACACAACGACACACTATTGCTTGACGCACTAATACACAAGGAACCAGTGTAGAACACTCAACTCAAACACACTACTCCTCTACGAAACCTGTGTAAGATAACATTACCACAAGAACACTCAATTTCGACACTATAAGGAACCAGTGTAGGACAACACTAACGACACTAACATGTACGTCCCGCTGGTGTTGCTGGTATTCTTGACATTACTGCCGCCTGTGTTGACAGCGACTGGGTGTGGTGACGACCAGTTCAAGTGCAAGTCCGGGGAGTGCGTCCTCATCTTCCAGGTGTGTGACGGAGACATCGACTGTCCTGACGGCAGCGACGAGGATGACTGCGATGACTCTGGAGGTAGGACTTTCATCTGTTGTTATTGTTGTTATTACTATTATTATTATTGTTATTATTGGTGGTGCTGTGTTGTTGTTGTTATTGTTATTCTTAATATTATTGTTATTTTTGTTATCATTATTATTGTCATTATTACTGTTAGTATTGTTGTTGTTGTTATTTTGGTTATTATTGTTATTTATTATTATTATTATTATTTCTATTATTATTATTATTGTTGTTTTTGTTATTTGTTATTATTATTATTATTATTATTATTATTATTATTATTGGTGTTAGTATTATTATTATCAGTAGTATTAGCAGTAGTAGTAGTACTAGTAGTAGTAGTAGTAGTAGTAGTAGTAGTAGCAACAGTCGAAATAGTA
>JAVCKX010076551.1:0-13213 GCA_034780695.1 Lepetodrilus gordensis | reverse complement strand
GAAACAACAAGTACCACCTTTTAACGTATTTTGGTATGACGCGACCGGGGATCGAACCCGCGACCTTCCGCACTCCGCGCCGACGTTATAACCATTACGCCAGATCATAGACTTGAGATTGTCTCTTGTAAATACACGATAGTGTAATGTTTACATGACTGCTGTATCTATGCCATACAATATACTGGCGTAGTATATAGGTCTACGTGGTATTTAAGTAATGCTCTCGGGGGGATTCTTGAGGAACACGTTCACGAAATATGTTAAACAGACATTTCATTCTACGAATGTTGACATCTATAGGATCATGAAGGCATAGACGTCTATATTGGCTAATTCACTGTTGAACAACGTATCGATTTCCGTGGCCGTTTGAGTGGTGGAAATTTAAAACTGTGGCGCCATAACTGGACGTTATAATGACAAGGAGGAGGAGAAGGAGTTGGGTTGACGGCGCGTGGATGTCTGTAATAACCACTTGAGTGGTTAACTTGAAAAGCCAGTACTAATTTCTCTGACATTACACAGGGTAATAACTTAAAGTGCATTTGTGAAAGGGAGACTTTGTTTGTTTTGGTGTAATTAAAAAGCCATTAGTTTGACCATTACACGAGTGAAGATTGGATTAGGCCAGAGATCGTCTTGATAATGCCAGGCGTACCAGACCATCTATGTTTGCAAGTCCCTGATTGGTTTTCGATAAACTTTCCCCTAGAAGAGATAATTGCCAATATATTACTTTGGGAAGACATCGCTTGTGCACTGAGAAGTGTGGGATGCCGTGGAGGTTGATTAAGACATATACCCAGACCATGTTTTCAATTATTGCTGGTTTTATCTTTACGTCAGTTCACGGATCGACAACGTCTTAAACAACAGCTCCAGTGTAGAGGATGTCCTACACCTCCGACTATGTAGTTTCTCTCATAGAACAAATTGAGATCGTAATTATTAGTTCAATATTGACATAGTGTTACAGGATAGTAGGCCCTAAGGATGGTTCATATCGACATATATGAAATCACTTCGAATAAGCATTGTACTTTGCATTTATACGCTGCCTGGAGGTCATACTCGGTATCTCTAAGTTCAGTCATAACCTTTGGTTGATCTAAACGGAAGAAAAGACCATGAGTTTCAGGGGATGGAATAACAACGAATACGGCGATGATTGTGTAGTGTATGTAGGCCTACATGTACATGTCCAATTAGGTTTGATAATGATGCTACCAACACATGTGTGCACGAGACCAGCGTAAGGACTACAAGGATGATCGGCTGATGCCAATGACGTGAAGCGATGTGTGGACTATATGGAGTGGATGTGGAGTGGATGTCACGCCACCTCGTCAATAGAAGATCACCACCACGTCATTGTATCTCTCCAAATGCATAGGCCTGATTACCTCCCCTTTGTGAGTGTTCATTCTCCGGTCTCACGGCTCATTTGAAGCCACGTGTGACATACCCTTGCTGGCAAGATGGCGATTACATCGGTGAGGTCAGGGCACAGCAGCACGCCTTTGTGGCACCCTCGCTTGGCCGCCTTCCTCTGTGCTCGTGACTCCGGGTCCTCGTTGGTGATGAGATATCCTAACAAAACTTTGAGATGCCTGGATGACACAGAACTAAGGACAGCGACTCATCAGTTGTATGGTAGCCATCATCACCAATAGCGACTCGTGTCGTCTTATTATATTCCTTTAGAAAACAATCGACTGATTATTAAAATCATGGTCTTTGTTTTCAGATGACACGCTCCAATTATTCCGTAATATTGCCAATTTTGCACAGATGTAATTTAGTCATGATGTTGTATTTCATGTTGGATTGCAATATTATCTTGTTTAAAGGTTTAAATAAATAGGATGCACTGGGCCGCAATTACAATTTTATCATTTTTAAGAAAAAAAGCAATCACCAATATTTTGTTGTAATTGTCCCGGCCACCTCTCTTATAACATATACTAGTAAATACTATCAGTAGCCTGGTTGTCAACACAAATATGTTATAGGTATCCTATCCTGCGTTATGACAAGACGTTCGCCAAGTATCCTCGTCCACTGGAGTAGTTGTCGTTGCTCAAGGCTGTGTCATTACCTCGACGGTCGTCGTAGCTCCTCTATACACAGTCACCGCGCGGAGGACCCTCATCTGGGTACTCCGAGGACGAGGGTAATAGGGGTGGGCCACGGTATTTAATTAGCATTGGCATCATGGTATCAGTGTGTTGTTTTAAGGATACCTCGTGAATTGGTTTACTCCCACTTTCCCGATCAAAGGTGTGTAGGCAAAAAGCAGTGACTCGCTAATAGTACCAATGAGTGCAATGTTTCGTTATCTTTTTGGCAAACCAGCAGCTCTATTGGTTCATTGATATACATCCAATGGAAATGTGAAATTCGAATGTAATACTAGTGTAACATAAATCTTAGTAATGATGTTTGAACAACATTTCATTAAACTTGAATAATATAAAGCATGGTGTCTTCTGCTTCACAATAAGTATACTACTCTGTCCATTAGAAGTGGATAATTATTTTAGAAATGGACTTGACTCACTTTAGTGTCCATTCACGGTGCATTTCTAAATAAAATGTTCTACAGTATTCATTGGTGACTGTTTATGTAATCTTTTTATGTATATCAATGTGTATTTTTATAACAAACATGTACTAATGCAGTCCCTATCCACAAAGAGGTTGGATGTTCACATTGTCTTTGCTATATATTCATCACAATCACTCCAGTACAAGTTGGCCCCAACTGGAGTACGGTTCATCCTGCATGGAAAGATGACTGGGATATTAAACACGCATACCTCTCAAGGAGTTTCCCTCATACCCATAGATATGTCAGTCAGGTCAGAAGCAGATAAGAACCCATGGAGATCATTTCCTATGATTTCTCCCGGGATGATGAAGCCATAAATCACGACGCCTAATTAAGCTGTATATGGTGATGGAGCCACATTCAATGTTTGTGTGTGGCTGCTGATGAAATGTGATAGTAAATCTGCATTAATCATCCTGTAAGTTTTGTTTCTAGTATTATGAGGATGTATACTAACTGCTTGTAACTCTTCTGGCAGTATGGTCAAGGAATCTTTCAGGCTAGGTAAAATACAATGTTCTCCTTTTATGAGTGTTTGTCATACGGTAAATCTTCATACCTAAGCACGCTCAAAGACGGACATATGGAGATAGCACGGAGTACAGATGTATAGATATCGCTCTATTAGTTTGTCATTGAAATCGCTTCAAAATGTCAAAAATACATCATTAGGCAAAACAAACGGTGTGTTTTTATAATAAATTATTATACTTTTTACATCCGTGCATTATAGGTATGGTTTATATATTAGTAAATACCAATTTAAAATTAAATGATTTCACCAGAAGATTACACAACCCGTCCTGTTTTATATGGGCGATAATAGGTCCTGCCAGTGGCATAAATAGGCCTATTTTCACCCTGTTTTCTGCCGTCGCTCGCGCTATAACCGAAGTGGCGCAGATAACTTTGAATATATACCATAAGGTCACACTATAGCTATACATGTGCCATAGTAATATAATGAAGGATGTACATATTTAAAAAAAAGACGTTTTGGACATTTTTGCATTTTTGTATGGGGTTTCAAACAGCTTTCAATAATATTTTACTTATATAACGAGTTTTGGGGCATTTTAACTGTAATTGTAAATATAATAATCTTATTAATTAAAATCTAAAGTAAATGCATGTTTTCAGTATATGATATCACTGATGTGTTACGACCCAACATTGCGCCGTTGGGCTGTTTTAGTATCGATGAACATTTATATAATTAATTCTTATTGCAACGGAGTCATAACAAAGATAGTGATATGAATCAAGCCTAGAGGTTACGAAATTTTTTTAAAGTACAATTTCATGCTCAACTGAAACTTTTGTATCATAATTCGAGTTGAGCATATGTAGGCCTACTAAGTAATCATATTCAAAGATTTCGTAACCTCGGAATCTTGGTACATGACAATATTAGTACATTTCAAAACGTTAACATTCAGACGTGGGCAATGTTTTGTTGTGGGAGCTTTAAACTTCAATAGTAATTGATATTAACAGAGGAGATAAATGCAAAACATGGATGATATTAGTGAAAATACATATTTTTATTTCTCAAATAATCTTTGACTGCAAATATACTATGTTCTTATAGAATATATTTTCTATATGTTGTGATTTAAATATGTGGCTATAATTTAACCAGCATAAGCTAGAACAGGAGTCGACCGCATTTAATTAGCCAATAAAATATGATGAATTTATTACATACATTAGGCCTATATAGTATATATATAGTATATAGTATGGTAGTATATTACATAGTATAGTGGTATGTTAATTAATATTAATTATAATAAAATTATATATCATCATACATTTTAAGTAAGACTAAATACGTATAGTAGTCTGTCTACCTGTTAAATAAAACAAAACGAACATGCAATGTTGTAAATATGATTATGCAGGTAATTGAAACATGTCATTACAAACATTTCATACATGTCCCTGAGGCAGTTAAGGTGTAGAAGAAAAAACACACGAATTATTCATATTGTGAAGATAAGCGGCCATGACACGTTATTATTTCATAAGTTCGTTGTCAGTAGTTGCAGTAGTTTCACAATATGTTTAGTAGTAGTAGTAGTAATAGTAGTAGTAATAGTAGTAGTAGTAGTAGTAGTAGAAGTAGTAGTAGAAGTAGAAGTAGTAGTAGTAGTAGTAGTAGTAGTAGTAGTAGTAGAAGAAGAAGAATACAATGTAGAACAGTCTTGTTTTTATTATTAGTGGTGGTAGTAGTCCTACAGTATTAGTAGTAGTAATACTAGTAGTAGTAGTAGTAGTAGTAGTAATAATAGTAGTAGTAGTAGTAGTAGTAGCAGCATCAGCAGCAGCAGTAGAAGTAGTAGTAATAGTAGTTGTAAAAATGTTCTCTACTTGAACATATTGATGAATGAATGTGTGAATGAATGAATGAATGAATGAATGATTTTTACTTCCTCCAGATAAAATCCTAAGATTTACATACATTATATTCATTTACAGCAAATATATAACTAGAAGCTCAGAAAGACATTACATACACATATATATATATATGATAAAAAAACACTGAACACTATATTTACACAAATCTACAGCAACAGTTGTATAAGTAATTATATCCATATATTTTGCAAATGCGGTTTTAGTAGATAAATATTGATGATGGTGTCGTATAATTACTACATGCTATGCCATATATTCTACACGTCCCGTGTTTTAAATACCAATGCATTTATTACAGGTGGCAAAATGAATCAATCTTGTCTAAAATCACGGCATAAATTCGAGATATTCGTTAGGGCATGCATTGAACACACATTATAAGGATAAACAACTACCACGTCCAGAGTGTTGTTATAGGTGTCGAGGGAAAAATGATGATACATTAGCGTTTAAGTAATTACGAAATAGTATTACTACTCTTTTGAACTCAAATTAATTACGTTTGCGCGGAAGACATTAAATGCATTCAGACGCACATATATTTAGTTACAGTAGGATTCTAAAACTGCAATATCCGAAAGAAAGTTAATGGCATCATTGCCATTAGATAGATGCTTATCTTTAATCCAATATTTGGATAACCGTTTCAAAACAGGAATTTATATCTCGAGGTATCAAGAATATGTCGATGGGACGTTTTCGATATCTTTAGCCATTCCATAGACGCAATTTCCTAAATTAGTATTACCATTTTATCACAGATGGAAGCACATCAATATAATATTTTAATATTTAACGTAACACTGAAATTTTATCTTTTTCCGATGCTTTCACGATGAAAAACAAAACCTCAATGAAAAGAGTAAATCTTAAAATGTCGCCTCATGACTAGTCGGTAGTATAAACTCGCATATTAAACTTTGTTCCGACGGTTTCAGGAAGTAAAGGTAAACCTGACTTGAAAAAAAAGAGATATAGCTCTCCATCCTTCCTCAGCCAGTACAGTAGTTTGCTCACATATTCATATAAATAAATAACGAATTCAAAAAGTAAAATTGAACCTCAATAAAATGGATTCCTAAGTCATAGCATATATCTTTTAATGACATCTCAATCAGTTGAATACATTTTAATATTCATATAAACAAGGTATTCAAAACTGAAATTTATTTTGATTCTTTCAAGACGTAAATCTACAAGTAAAACTCACTTTAAAACAAGGAAAATATCTTTAAATTATTTTTTAGTCAGTAGTATATGCATTCACATGCTCATATTAACAAGAACTGTAAGTCTAGAAGTAAAACTAAACTGAGCATTGAACCTCATCTTCAAAATGGTGCCTCAGTCAGTAGAATATACTTTCATATTCACATAAATAATAAATGTAAGACTAAAATGTATTCCATTGGTTTACCAAGGTAAAACTAAACCTGATCACTGAAAGTGATATATCTTCAAATGGCTCCTCTATAGGTATACGTTCTCATAGTCATATACATGAGGAATGTACAACTGACATGTTTTCTGTTGCTTTTAAGACTTAAAGGCATAATATCACAGATAGTTATGGTTGTTTTGGACTAGTTCTTAGCTACAACTGCAAAATACATTCACTTGACATGCATACAATCATGTTTGTACTTCTAAAAACCTTTCCACCGCTGTATGGTAGACTAATATTTACTGAAATCCCCTGATATCAACCTGAATATGGTCGTATTGTCATTTGCTTCATTATGTCAATGAAAGGAACATAACTCAATGATACGACTTAAAAATATAATACGCAACGGCAAGGTTTGCATGCAATTCTTTGATAGATCAGTTGATGCATCAAAGACAAGATAAATAGCGGAACGTTCCCTTTATTCATATAAAATATTAATATTTTGGTAACTATCGAGTACTGGGGACTAAGTACATCAGAAATAAAACCTAACTGAAAGGGAAATATCTTCAAATGGTTCCTCACCCAATAGTATTCGCGCATATTCATATAAATAAGGAATATAAAGCTGAAATGTATTTTAATGTTAAATATACATGTAAACCTCATTACAAGGGATATATCTTCAAATAGTGCCGCAATCAATAGCATGTACTCTCATATTCACAAACACAAGAAATGTAGAACTAAAAATGTGTTTTGATGGCTTCACGAAGTTTAAACCAAACCTCGCTGAAAAGTGCACAATCTTCAGCAAAATCGTCAGCAATACATACATAGTGTGAGTTCTGTATACCGTTATATTGTTCACGAAGTTAAAACCAAACCTCACTGAAAAAAAAAAAAAAATTCAAATGGTTCCTCAACTCAATAGTATATTTTCGCATATTCATATAAATAATGAATATAAAACTGAAATGTATTAGAATGCTAAAACCACATGTAAACCTCACTGAAAACAGGAAATATCTTCAAATGGCTCCTCAGCAATTTATACATACATAGTGTTACCTCTGTAGACCGTTATATTGACCGCACTTTACCTTCATCACCGTGTGACACGAGACACTGTGAAAATGGCTATGACACGTATCTTTCGTGTCCTTAGTCTCTTTAGGTATACGGTATTGTCCTCTTTGATACACTGCACGCTATGCGGCTCATACAAAACAAGGATAGGGAGAAAGCGCAAAAGAATCTTGACTGAATCTTTACAAGAAGAAACGCGCTCGAAGGCGTTAAAGGGAGAGTTATAGGTAGTAGTAGTAACTCCGTTATGTGCGTAGGAGCATTGCGTGTTTTGGATTCCATCATCACAATCACGTTGTATGTTAACTGACTTATACATATTTCCATTGCGAGTGCGTGAACCATTCATAGTAAAAGGACTATTTCCATTGCGAGTGTGTGAACCATTCATAGTAAAAGGACTCTATGCCCCGAAAGTTAGTATACCTGTGTGAAATACCTCACCGATTTTCTAATTCAAATCAGTCTCGTTTCATGTTTTAAAGTCCCGTACAGTGATCAGAAACATATCGCTTATTATTTTTAAACACTTTCCATTGAAAAGACTTTTCGTCAGTGACATCCGGATTTCTGCAATCAACCAAGCAGAGAAAAAGAGAGACATAAAGGCAGAGGGGCGTGGCCTAGAGGCGAGAAAACCATATTCGTCCAATCAGATTTAGACGATAGTACAGAAGGAAAAACGGTACGGTTTAGCAATGGCCCAATAATATGAGCAGCTGTTGAGGAAAGTGGTCGATCGTAGTTGATCCCACACTTCAACTCATCACATCACTGCTAGGCACATCGCGGTCGCTATGTCGGATACCCGTTAACCGGTCTTCGTGTTCTGCATCAGATTGTTATCATACTACCGCGGATAATGACAGGCAAAAAGAATGGGCTTCACTCGTCACACTAAGTTTATGCTGGGCTTGATATATTTATCCTACTGTGTCTATGGCAACTTCTTGTGAGTATAGAAAACGGAAGTATACATCATTTTTAATATTGGTTTAAATATACATGTATTTGTTAAATTGTTAAGTGTTCAAGCATTTGGATCCACTTGTTTTGATCCTATCGAGAGAGAAAAACAAGCAGGAAAATTATTAATCACTATTGTAATTTTTAAGCATTTGATCCGGGTTTTAAAAAAAATCCTATTCACCATTTTAATTATTGAAAGTGTTTTAGTTTTCAAGTGTTTGATCCGTTATTTTGATCCTGTCGAAAAAGGAAGAATACATAATGTTAAACTAGTGCATTTGTTTTGAGCATGTGATCCATATTTTTGATCATGTCGAAAAACAATAAGCATACACGAATCATATTAGTATACATGTCTTTATTTTCAATCATTTGATCAGTTATTGTGATCATTTTGAAAGAGGAAGTAACCATACTCATCAGTTTTCAATCATTTGATTACTTTTGATCCTGGCGAAAGAAAGAAAATACGTATTCACGATTTTAATTAGCTTTCAAGCATGTGTCATTCCTTAGTCTTGATTCTGCGAGGTTCCGTTTGTGTTCTTCTGAACAGTCCACGTGTATCAGCATCCTGTCAGTTATTGTGTTGAAAGTGTGTTAGGTAGAACTTTAATTTATTAAATTAGTAAGAAAATGTATGCAATGTAATTAATGTTTTAGTTTCTGTAGTAAACGTTTGGCGCGTTGCTTTAATCCTGATGGATTCTGTATAATATTCTGAACAATTCTGATGTTCTTCTGAACTGTTCTGATGTTCTTCTTAACTATATATATATTCTGGACAAGTCTGATGTTCTTCTAAACTGTTCTGATGTTCTTCTGAACAGTTCTGATGTTCTTCTGAACAGTTCATATGTCCTTCTGAACAGTTCATGTGTACCACGACTTAAACCAGTTGGAGGTTCTACTGAATGTTGATTACGTAGAAATTTAATGCATTTACTAATATAAAAAGAAAGTAAGTACATCTATCATCAAGCCGTCTTCTGAGATTAATTTTGATAAACCTAAATAACCCACGCGTTCACAATTCCTCGTATATAGCTCTCGAGATGTCAATGAACTGGATATCACGATTTAACGCTGATACACTAACGGGAAAATAATTGTATCAACTGTTTCGACCCGGTATCTGTTATAACCTCGGTGTGCAGCCCGTAGACGTGTAGCCCCTGTGGATGCCAATGGCATTATCGGGGGAAATATCTTCAGGTGACAGAGTGGCATGCAGTATAAGAAACACGGGGCGCTACCTGGGAAATATGAAATAATAAATTAACGGCTACTGGTTGCCTGCTGGTGTCGCTGTGGTGGCTGTCGACGATGATGGATCGTCACTCGGCCCTGTAAATTCCCAGCCCAGTTATAGGTGTAAACATGTAAATCATGACGGTTTACTGGTTATTAGTAAAATGACAACATGGCCGAAAGGAATGCGAACATATGACTGTAGGTATTAGTCGTGTATGTCGTAGAAATGTTAAAGAATGTTACTTACGGTGTACCGGTGTATTGAATACTGCACGTGTGCAGTATACTTGCATATCGATAACGATGCATACTTAGTCATTGATAATGATGCGTAATTATTATGATAATGATGCATAGGTGTGATCATTATGTCGTGGACATGTGCATTACTGATATGTCAAGAGATTACGTGCGGTATGCACTGCACATGTGAAATATCTGCATTTTTTTTCATGATGCATATATCGTATGTATTACTTTGTTTTGTGGAAATATGTAGCATAACTGAAGTAACAGTAACTTATCGTATGTGATGCAATATATGTTCGTATTGAAAAGTATTGGTATTATTATTATTTGTCGTGGGAAATGTTTACTACTGAAATGATACAGTTTAATTGTGGTATGTATTGCACATGTGCAATATCTGTGCATATTGATGAAGATACATAGTTAATACTATATCTCGTGAAAAAAACTATAATGACTGAAATCTTATAGATTCCACTTGTCTGTGCATACTCGAGTCCTACACCTGCAATATATGGTACATACTGATGAAATACAAAGTCCCAGAGAATAGAATTCAATGCCTTTATTCATTAATTCAATGCGATAAATCCGCTGTAAATCTTAGGTGACACTGTAAATGTCCACTACTAGTATTGGGACAATGGAAAACTAAATTCTTCTTAATATTACACATAATACAAAAACGTTAGGAAACTATAAAATAAAAATGTGAGCTTCTGATATTAACACGTACTATACTAGGATTATTTTAAATAGAGCCCCTGGGTTTTTTCAATTTATAAATTATACAGGTGCTTGATCCGAGTGTGCTTTATGTTTTCGTTAAAACGGACCCAAACCCCAGTAGATTCTGGTTATGTATTATTTTTATAGAAGATTCTATTCCAAGGCTAAAGCATAGCTAATTATATTATGTTATCTGTGGTTAGTGTTAAACAATTTATCTGTACTGTAGTTAGTGTTAATAGCTATTGTCCTATGTTATAATTTAATTATACATAGCGATGCCTCATCAACATATTGATTATGGAAGAAAGACTCTGTACTCACAGGGAATCATGAATATTTGAGAGTGCGGTATATCGAATGTCTTGTAAATGCCAATGCTATATTAGTTTTAGTGTGGATAATTCCTGTAATTCCATTGATTTCCGATTCCGCGGAATTTTGAATGAGAGTCATAGTATTCATAGTGTCCAAACAGACAGGCAGACAGACAGGCAGACAGACAGAGACATACAGTCAGCCTGACAGACAGAGACAGTCAGACAGACAGGCAGACAGACATAGATAGACATAGACAGACAGACAGACGGACAGGCAGGCAGACATAGACAGTCAGACAGACAGACAGACAGGCAGGCAGACAGAGACAGTCAGACAGACAGGCAGGCAGGCAGACAGATACAGTCAGACAGACAGACAGACAGGCAGACAGAGACAGTCAGACATACAGACATTTACTATATATTCCATACGGTATTCACTCTACAATGTTCCAATTTAAAAAATGCATTAAATATTATTTATAATTCATGTTCATTTATTTATAATTGTGGCCTAAAGATTTAGATAGTGGTGTGATATATAAAGATTAACATTGCATTCCTACATTCCAACTCAATATATAATTATAATTGTATTATTAATTATGAATTATATCTATATACATGTTTGACTCTGCTCAAGAAGAATGTTATGTAATTGTGTGATATTTCACTATATCTAAATATCATCATTATTATTAGTATACTTATAATAGTAATAATAAAAATAATTGTAACTGTAAGTGTAATTACAATAACAACAATAATATAATAATAATAATAATAATAATAATAAAAATATCCTAGCTCATTAGGTTTAATTAATAATAATAAAAAATAAATAAAAAATAATAATAATAATAATAACAACAACAACAACAACAACAACAACAACAACAACAACAACAACAACAACAATAACAACAATACCGGTAATATATAAGTAGTGATACAAATTTAAAAAGTACCGTGGTTCATTCGGTCACGAACTTTGGCCGGGGAAAATGATACATGAAGACAATATAGACGTAAGAACATAAATGTATGGTCGTTTGTGTTGGCTTGACATTAGTCATTGGAAACAAGCTGGGCTTTTTTTTAATACTAAAAATAATATAGGCTCCGTATAGACTGTGACATTAACTGAACTGTCACCAGAGATAAATATATAGATCTTCATAGTACCACAGTAAATTGGTTGGTGACACCATGAATTATGATTGTATGGTGTATTTTCTTTTTCTTATAACTAAATGTGATCACTATTTTGGGATTTTTTTTTCATATTACTTTTATCAAATTATTTTGCGTGACATAGTAATAATACTCTTTTCACTACGAGTCTTGCTCCTGTTTCTATAGATAATAAACTTGTAAAATATTTTCAAAATATTTTACAATCTCATTTCACAAATAATGTACTTTTCCCCCTCGCAGATGTAAGAATATACTAGTTAGAACATAACATAATTTCGTTCTCATAATATGGGACAGACTAATAATAATAATAAAAATAATAATAACAAGAACAACAACAACAACAACAACAACAACAACACTAACGATAACAATAATAACAACAAGGAACTAACTCTTGAACCAGTAGTAGGAATCTATACGGCTGAGAAGAAATGTGACATAACACCAGTTCATACAACACATAACGTAATATACCATTAAGCCTACTGTACTGTCCGAACCTTTCTAACGGTTGTTTTAACGTTTTCCAGAGCTTTGTCGTCTGTGGTGGCCCTGGGTGCCAATATAATCTGCAACAAGATTCCTGGATTGGCACCCAAGCAGAGAGCGATATGTAGGAGCAGACCGGACGCCATTGTGGCAATAGGAGAAGGTGCAAAAATTGGAATAAAAGAGTGCCATTATCAGTTCAGGAATATGCGATGGAATTGTACCAATGTTGGAAGCGGAAGGTCTATGTTTGGATACGAGCAACTGGGAGGTAATGCTATTTTTTCTCTCTCTCTATTTCTATTGTTTTTTTATTGTTGTATACTATGGGTTTTTACGAGTCCTGTTCGTATTCTTATTCCGATTCTGATTCTAATTCTGATTATTATTATTATTATTATTATTATTATTATTATTATTATTATTATTATTATTATCATCATCATTATCATTATTATCATTATTATCATTACTATCATTATTATC
>JAVCKX010076331.1:0-13218 GCA_034780695.1 Lepetodrilus gordensis | reverse complement strand
TTTTGAAATAATGTTTGAAACAAACAGCAAACATACGTTCATGCGTTATTACATTTGCCCCAGTTAATAACACACGGGTCAATGTTAATAACGCACTGACACATGTTAATAATGCGTTACAAATGTTAATAACGCATGGTCAATGTTAGTAACACACGGAAAATGTAATAATGCACTCCTGATAATTTACTCGAAGCACACATGACAGTGTATTACGAGAAAACAAGAGACACACGTTAAAGTTGTAGTGTACACCCTGGAGGGATATATAACAGAGGTAAGCATAACAGTATTTTATTGTACGCACTGGAGACTCCATCATGATGGTGATCATGTGACATGATTATTTTCTGGCTTTGCTGTTACAGTTTACACAGACAAGCAGGTTGCAATGTTGTTTACACCTTCTTCTATCACAACAGTTAATCTTTTTTACCCAGAATTAGTTAATTTAACCTTGAGAATTTCAGCTTTTTGGTTGGTTGTTGTTTATTTTCAATCACGTTTCAGGGGCGGATCCAGACTTTCAGGTTAGGAGGGGCTCAAAGAGTATTTTAGAGGGGGCTCATAATTTCACCATAATACAAAATATATATTTATAGAACAAATTTTCCAATTCTAGGGGGGGCACAAGCCGGGTGAGCCCCCCCCTTGGATCCGCCCCTGCTTTTCATACCACACAACCTTTCATTTTCAGCTAATCAGTTTAAATAAAGATATATTGTCAAATTTTCTGTATTGTTGACAAATATTTTATAAGACAATGTATATCCTTGTTTAATAAATGTTATTTCAATGTGTGTACATAATGCATTAATGATGAGACTATATTTTCCATGTCTTCTGAACAAAACACAAATATCTGAGTCGTTTTGTATTGCAGACTTCAGTTACAGTCGCGAAACTGCTCGAGACAATCGCCATTTAAGTCTGCAGACAAGGTCCTATGCAAAATATACAGGTCACCAACCGTACCATTTGAGGTCAGAGTCGCCTGCCCATTACGTGCCCTGGTAAGTTGTGAAACACTCTGGACAGAGTTATCTAACTCGTCATACCACTACAAATTTGTGGGTTTTTTTTGGTTGTTGTTTTTTGTATGCCTTTCAGTGCCATTTCAAATCAGGTGAAATATGTTCGACTATGAAATACATCACCAAACTGTGATTGTATGCCTTTACGCGAGATGTTCATCTCGTTCTTCGTAATGTTTCCCTACAACTGTGTACATTCTGTGACAGGCGTGCTATTGAGACGCCCAGTACAAGTGAACGCTACAACGGTGTGTCAATGTACAGCCTGGCGCGGAAGAAGAAGAAACAGAAGTTCCTACAGGTACTGTTGTCCTCACAACTACTTAACAGTAGAACAATAATACTGATATGATTCTTATAATGTGTTATCCTGGCAATGCTAGGCTCGCTAGCTAACATCTCACTCACACTCCCAAATGAAGTGAAACCAGTTATATATAATTCTTTTCATTTCATTAAATGGATTAGTTGTGTCATTATGGGATAAATATTTGGAGGCATTTTCATTTACCATTGTTATTCAAATATAATACATGATCAATAAAAAAGAAGCGGAAGTATTTACAGGTACTGTTGTCTTCCAAACAACTTAGACAACTTAATGATAACAAAAATAAAACTGATTATTTTATATTTTTTTATATACATGTATTTATATGATTCTAATATCATTATGGGATACGTCAGATGTTGCACTCAGTGTCTTTGGAAATGAGTATTTTAACATAATTAATTCATGACCAATGCAAAAGAAGCAGAATTTCTTTCAGGTACCATTGTCCTTCCAACAACTTAATAGTACAATGAATAAAATGATATAGTAATTAGATATTATTCTAATATCGTTGTGAGATCAAGCTCGACAGATGTTACACACAGTCTGCGGAAACATATTTTCTCCTATATTTATGGAAATGAACTTTTAATCATGTTTTTTCTTCAGCAACTGAACACGGATCTGGAGGACGGTCGTATCTCTCCGTCCGTCCCTGTACGTAACACGTCACGGATGTCGCGGGCGGAGTACGACTGGAAGGACGAAGGTGACACCAGCGTCGACCCCTACACCCCCAGGGATGTCCAGCGAGACTTGACCGGCCGTGACAACAAGCAGTACAAACACGCCGCGCAGATGCGGAAACTCGCACAGACTCCAGTAGATAGGGTAATTCAAATTGTTATTTTTGAATTATGTGAACACAATCCTCTATTATTATTTTTTTATAAAGTCCTTCATTTATTTATAATTTAATTTACAACCATATATTGTACTTTAATTTGGTTGTCCTTAATAATACGAACACCGATCATTTTCAATTTTCGTATTTTTCTAATAATTTGAACTGCTAAAATTTTAATTATTTTCTCCTGTTTGAATTATTAGAGTAATTATGGTACTGGAGGAAGCCGTCATTATGTGTGGCAGATTATCAGAGGTAGCCTACAGTAGATAGGGTAGGTTACAGTAGACAGGGTAGCCTACAGTAGACAGGGTAGCCTACAGTAGACAGGGTAGCCTACAGTAGATAGGGTAGGTTACTGCAGGTGGAAGTCCAGTGTTTGGATGTGTAGTTGTTAAAGGTAGAATCCGGTAGATTTGTGTTAGTGTAAGTTAGCATCCTCCTGAAGGCAGCTGTGAGAATAATTTCTTTGCAACCTGCATAGCTCAGGTGGTGGTAAAGCAGGTAGGAGGAAGCCTGCAATACTTGCAGTAAACCTGTGAGACTCGTTCAGAAAACAGTTTGTCCTACTACAACAGTGTCTCTACTTCCAGGGGGTGAGGTTACAGCCCATACAGAAGTCAGCCCACCGGCATTCTCCAGACAACTCCCCCCAGGCCAACAACAAGTGTTACTCGCGGACCGAACAGGACACCAAGCTGCTGACTTCCATGTCAGGGACAGAGTTGAGGACGGGCCCCAAGTCCCACCCGTCCTCCGTAATGGCCGACGAGCCAGCAGAGGGGGCCACACCTCGCAGTGGCGACCTGAGACTGGTGAAAGGGAAATCAATCAAAATGTCGGACTACCGATACTCAGATGCGTACCTGTGATATAATTGTGTCAAGACTCGTGGAACTACTGTGTGGATGAAGTGTTTGTAGGAAAAGAAACAAAATTAAACTATGAGAAACAAGACTCAAATATGGGAAACGAAACTCAACTATGGGAAACAAAAACTCAACTATGTGAAGCAAAACTCGACTATGGGAGTCCAATTGTACCTGACACTGTTAGTGTTATTTCATGTGTCACTTGAATCCTATCATGGCTACTAGCGAGGCGGTCGTTTTAATCCTTTATTTTCAAAGTAACTTATTGATGATTAAGTTCAATGTTTTTGTTACATGGAAAGTGTCGTTTTAAAATGATATTTTATTTTTATGTTAATTGTTCCAAAGGACCAATTGAACTAATTTTATGGCCTGTTTGTTATGTGCTAACTTGTCGGGTGTGTCTATGTCTCGTGTTATCTTGTCACGTGTATAAAGGGGATATAATTTGTGAAATTATTTTTCTGTTTTTAGTTTTATGTTAATTCCAAATGACTAATCAGCTCTCTATCATGGTTCATTTGTCATCCGTCATCGGTAGCCAGACAACTCAGACCCTGAGACAACTCAGACCCTGAGACAACTCGGCCTGGACAACTCGGCCTGGACAACCCGGCCTAATGCTATGATAAAGACGTTCAGTTTGGCATTGGATGCATGTTGTTACTGAGATCATCTCCAATTATTTGGGTGTAGAACAAAAATTAATTATTAGTCCAGCGGAACTATCATTAAATGTCAATGCATTGGCAATTAATCAATCCGACATGACACATCCACAAAAACATTTTCATGGATTTAGGTGAGAATACTTTAATTTGTAAAACAACACTCTCAAACCAGATACATGATTGTCCTTATTCCAGCGGAAACTATCATTAAAGTTCAATGAATCGGCAATTAATCAATCCGACATGACACTTTGTTTCCGGAAGTTTTGGCATGAGGTGGGACTTTTAAATACCAACAACACTTTCATTTATTCAGGTGAGAATAGGTGAGAATACTTTAATTTTTAAAACAACAGATACTAGATTACTAGATTGTCCTTGTTAGCCGAGTTGTCTCAGGGACTCTGTCGAGCTGTTTTGCCCAGGGCCTCAAGCTGAGTTGTCCAGGCCGAGTTGTCTCAGGGTCCGAGTTGTCTGACATTTCCATCATCAGTTGTGTCACACATCGGCATATCACATGTTTATTTATCAAGTGGCAATTTGTCAAGTGTTTTTATCGTCTTCAGCATTTACTCTGAAAATTCTTAACTGCTGAAGTTGAAATTGTAATACCCCCCAAAATTATGCAAATGGTGCTGCACGTATTTCTAATATGTTATTTAAAATTCAACCTAAATTATTACAACTTCCAAATTGTAATATTTGACGCATTCGGAATAACGACTGTGTGACATAGTTAACAACCAGTGTGTTTTTCTTCTTCTTGTATCAACCTATACATGTAACTCTCATGTATAAGAAAACAATGGTAGTTGTATATTTCCACTGCATCAGTTGTGTTCCTTTGTACTACTATGTAGTATTTAGTTGTGCTTTGACGGTTAGCAGTTTGAAGCACTTACGAAAACTTAAAACTGAAGATTTTTCAAAATCTTTTACACATCTGTAAGTAGACATTAAATGCTCATTAAATGCTCATAATCTATTCTTGAAGACAGATCTGTTATATAATGTTATTCATCCCTGCAATTTGATTTTAAGGCTATACCAACAATGTGTATTGATAAAACAAATATACAAATATAATTTAAGGCAATTGTGGGTGAAATGTGTTTCCCTACTCAAAGGTTTGTTGAAAATATAGTCTTCCTGGTTTGTTTTGTTTATTGCATTTTATTTTCATTTTATTTGCATAGAAATTTACTTATTGTCTATAGTATTAATATTCCATATTTTATGTTTGAGTATGGAACAATGTTTTGAGTATGGAACAATGTTTTGACCAAACCATACTAAAAAGCATCAAGCAATTTTTTACTTGATATTATTCCTAACCGTTATTTCACGAGTCCCAGTTTAAAGTTGAGAACGAAAACATGATTCAAGCATAAAATCATATTCACAGGAAGTATATTTCAACCTGGTTGCCAGGTATGGTATGTCGTCTCTGCTGAATTTGTATTTGTCGAGTGAGCTACGAACCTATTTGATATATTTATTAATAAAATGTCATGTAAACTCCCAAATGTTACCATGTTACAAAAAAATATCTGACGAGAAATTAAAATTGCCCTTAGTTTTATTTATGTTGTAAAATATTACCCACAAATACTAAAGAAATTATTTAATTTCTGGTACAGTATTAACCATGGTTAAATATATTGCAACACAAATATAATATTGTGATGTGTTCATATTGGACATGTGGTAAAAAGAAACAGGGTGTCATTTCACGGAGCTACTACTATACATAGCATCTACTACAAGACCATTACCATTTTCATACGAGAGCTTTGAGGAACGATACCTTGGCCTGCATTTGACAAAAGGGTCGTACTGTACTCCTAGCCTAAATTAGGGTACCAGTGCAACACTTTATTGAAACGCAGGTGAGATCTTGGTTTGTTATGGATAATGGAAAATTTAGCTTTCAAAGATGGTTGATTTTCTAGTGCATTTTGAAATGCAGGCCAGTAGCAAAACATTACAAGGTCGCATTCAACAGAATGACTAGTGCTACGAGAGTTTTAAGTAATATGACTTCAGGAAGTTACAACTCTCGTTGAGCTAAGATTGTTCAGTGGAGCGGAACCCTGGTACTTGTTACAAAACATTTTTGAGTACGATGTCATGCTCAACTTGGGTTTTGCATTCAAATCCCAGCGCGATATTTGAGTTTTGCTTGCAATTGTATTAATAAATGTTTTGTAACCTCAGAACATCTTGGGAGCCAATAGTTGACCTGGTTATTATTTTCTGGCAGAATTGCAGTGTTCCTCATTCATAACAGTGTTTTAGTATTAATTAATACAGTAATACAAAATGTCAATGATTTGTAAAAGTATATTCTGCATTGTATCTACCACATAGTAAGTATCATGAAGGTTATGGACTCCATAGTCTTATGCAATCTCAGATTTAACTTATCTTGACTGTTGAATGTTTTTTAAGTATGATGTCGTTTTCAGTACACAAGATGACTTCACTGAAACCGGGTACGATTACTGAACCATGGTCTCATCACTGAAACATGGTCTCATCAGTAACGTCTTCCAAAAAAATGTCTTAATATAGTGCAAACAGGAATAGTCATGAAATTAGGCAATAGTTATTTGGTTAGATGGTTTACGGATTTTTCTAGAAAAATTTTTGGTCAGGCGGTCAAAAATAAAAATACATATAATTTGACATTTTGACCAGTCGGTCGGCAAAATGAAACTAAAGCAGCTCATTTGCTCAAGTTGATGCAATATTTCTGCATAAGTATTCCAATACATGTGGGAAAAGTATTTCAGAAACTGTCAAATTCACAATCATGGCTGGCATCTTTATGGAGCGACTAATTTTTAAAGTTTTCAGGCAATAATGATGGCGAAAATCACTGTTGACTTTGATTATCCGTTCTGTGAATAATGTGAATAGCTTCTAAAATAGTAATACCTTAGTAATACCTTAGTAACATCAATAGGTGTTGATCCATGCCTAAATTGACGACAAAAAATCAGTTACCATGGTAATCAGAAAAGCCCAATTTGGATATGTAATATTTCTGTTGCATTTCAGCTTGTCTGACATGGATACAATTACAAAAAAGACCAATAATTTACAAATAATAAACATAATTTCACTGAAAGTTGCTATTGTTGACAAGGAACATATTTGTATCCATACATTTATTCTGTTTTCATACATTGCATCACTAGCACGAATCCAATGCAATTATAAATTACTCTTGTTGATTAACTAAGCTAGCTTGTAATCAGCTTCAAACAAATTATTACAACACTCTTCAGAACATGTATTAAATTACTGTGTTCTTAATTTTACCCATGGTTAGCTTATGTTCAGTCGTCGGAGAAAGTTCAAGACAAATTCAAGACAAATTCTAGATATACCTATGATTTTGAATAATCAACATTAATCTAATGGATAAGCCCTGCATTATAGATGGAAATGATAATGATCTTGTGTTCTTGTAGACGTAATAAATTAATCCATTTAGGCCTATACATCACGGCTGTAGAGTGGTTTAACCTACAACAGACAGGTGCGATCTACCATCACCGAATTCTAAAAAATATGTAAATTATCGAAATATGTTCATAATAACTTAAAATCTTTGCAACATATATCAAATTTTATCATTTTATCGGCACGACAGCTTTCCATTTGCCACTCACAGACTCCTACACCACTTCTCACAAATACACCCAGAATATATTAGTTATTGTAAAAGAGGCATTTAAAAATAATATTCACTTTAACCCTCTTCATACTGAAGGCAACCAGAGATGCCCTAAGAGCATTTTCTGTCACTAATCCAGCAGGGAGAGGCTTAAACCAAATTAAGACAAAAATTTAATTAGTAACACAAGCCTGGACAGCTAGTTATAACCATTCTATGCTGTCACTATACCACAGGGGGAAGTATGACAATTCCACAAATTAGCATTATATTGAGAGTTTCTCTGTACAAAGTATTAGTTACCTCACATTCACTTATCTACCTCTGGTGTTGTTCTTTCTGAATTACAAGACGATGGATTGTATACAATGTCGCTAGCCGGCACCCAATTTTACAGATTTAAAGAATAAATATTGTTATTGCCTTGCGAGATAGACCCTTCATTTTCCCACATGCAACTTTAAACATGAGAATTCCTGCGTAATGTCACATGTTTGACAGGCTTGATTTTCACGAGTGAAAGATTCCATGGAAAGAGTTATACTTGAATCATGACAAATTTTACAATTGTCATCTAATAACAACCCATTTAGACATAGATCCTACATAAATACACATTCCATTTGCTGCAGTAACTATTGACTGTGATACGATTGGCTGCTGAGAGATAATACCAGTGTGAAAACTAATTTTGTTTAATCTTGGAGGGAAAATTAATTTGCAATGTAACTGGTTGGGATATGGGGTCTAATATAGGAAATACTAATCATTTTCCTTGATTTCATAGTTTTAATGGTGATAATAAATTATATTATCAATGTATTTATAACCCGATTGTTGGGATTATTAATAATATATATATATATATATATATTGTGATGGTATTATTTGGAGCAACACCGATAGTATTAATCAACCAAAGGTGCTCTATGTAACCGTAAACTTGATTAATTCTATACTACCATCAGAATTTAAGGGAACGTATAATTAGGATACATTTTTTCGTTCAGACAGGCAACTGATAACTACCACTGTTACACAACCCAAAGAGACAGGTGAAAGCCAGTACATTTTCTAGCAAGTATTTGTATATTTCATTACCGGTACAATTACTTTATTTTATATGTCGGAATTTGAAAGTAAAATGGACATAACAATATAGCATCGTTCCCTTAACGGTAGTATAGTTAAATATTTAGTAACGATTTATAGTTTACATGCAAATTATTTTTACTTTTTTTTAAAATAGTTTAATTATTGGGCAAATGTTCATAAAAGGGCGATTGAAAGTATAGGGAAATAATCTTTCATCAATTTGACATCTGCATAACCATGGGTGCAGAAGAAAAATACATGTTCTATTCCATGCTGCTTCAAATTTTACTATCCAAGTGTGTCATAATTGTATTATAATACCAATATATCGTAGTCCTTGTCAAAGACATTTCATGCACATTTTTCGATATTTTTAAAAATGATTTTTTAAAGTGTAAAATTTTCACACAAAAATGTATTTTACAAAAATGGCATGGACATTTTATGTTTGACAAGGCCTGCTATGCATTATCTTATAGAACCACAATATCGGATAATGCAACCAGGAATGCACTATGCCTAATCCAGGGAAGGGGATAACATTGAAAGCAATAGGGTACCATTTTGTTAGTCGATTGATGAATATATTAATTCAAAGAGATTTCCCAGAAAGTCTGTTGGACTTTCTTGTTTTGTCATTATTCATCACATGTACACATTTTCTCCCCATTTCACTTCCGGAACGACACCAAATATTATGAACATGCGTTCATGTAAACAAAGCATTGTCAATGTGTGTTTATTAGTTTAATCCGTCCATACATTTTACCATCACTTGAAATTTTAATTTGTTTTGTTTGCTTTTCCCAAAAGCCAACATATGGCATATTAAAATACTTTTATTAAACTTGTATGTTTGTGTTCTATTTGCGCTTGAATTTGCATAGATTCTCAATCAACAAAATGTGATTTAATATGCAGACACTTCCAAATTGACTCATCATGCACTACACATTTATAGAAATGATACGATAGCTTCCAGGCAAAACATGCACGATCAGTCCCCGATTTCTTAAATCAAACTTTGAAATTTTGCTCAGCTGAAATTGCTCCCATCGATTCGGGGTTGTAACATTACAACTCCTTATTAGAGTAGTCTCCCCTTCAAATCCTTGGGTCAGAGCAAATGAACTCCTGTAGTCCTACATAGACCCTGTTTCCATCCATTTTCTGAATTATTTCCCTTGTATTGGCGTTTTCCCGCTGCAATCACACATTGTCCGTTGCCATTCCTGTAAATAGCTGCTTTCAGGCAAATGGTAAAGTCAAGGTTGAGCATTGGCACGGTAGTCTCATTTGCTCCTCTGTGTAGCTTACTGTGGAAGAACATCCAATAACATGAATTTTAAACAAATGACAAACAGCAATTTGGTTTTGATATTTTTTTTTCTATTTTTTTTCTTCGTGCATCTAGGTACCACCTACATCCTGTCTATATTATAATGAAAGTAAAAGTTTTTTTGTCAACAGTAGAAACAAAGACAGGCTTCCCAGATGAAATACACCATGATGATATACAGCACAAAATGATAATATTAAAGAAGGATTCAACTTGCAGTCAGTTACATGTACTGTAGCACCAAGCTCCCCACAAAAATAAATGAAACGTTGCTTTGAATCAGAACAACACACATAAATAATATTTGAGCAGGTACAGTGATTACGCCTACAAGTTTCTCTTCTGAATCGCTTCTTTTCTGAATCCACATCTCAAAGTAACAAAGACATAATCATTAAAACAGACACCTCAAAAAGCAATCGATAATTATATATTTACACAGAGAAAAAAATAAAGATAATAATTTGTTTGCAACACCTCAAGAAATATTTTGTAATTAATATAAAATTATACTTTTTTTTGGGGGGTGGTGGTAAATTCATTTCAACAACTTAATAATTTAGGAGCATTGGGATAGGGGGTGGGGGTGGAGAGAATTGTAAGAGTGAAAGTATATATTATATGAACGTCTTATCAAAAGTAAACACAAATTATGATGCTTTCATATGTGAATATAAATATAAAACTTTCCATAAATTCATTAATAAATTACAATTTAAAATATTCGAGGTCAGGAAGTAAGAGGGCAATAATGGGGGTAGGTGGGGTGCTATTCTGACAAGTGAAAACTTAACATAAAATCTTAAATAACACTTAAGTATGTAATTTTTCTTGAACATTTTCTGGAAATAGAAAGTACTAAGAGATAGGACATATTTGTTGCTATATTTGGTACCTTTCTACACTGTAATATTCAAGACGGGAGAAGCTTATACAAGATTGTAGTAACTAAGATCACAACCGTAGTAATGCCAGTTTAACAATTTCGACATGTGTATATTAATTTAATTACATGATAGAGTATGATTTTTTTATTAAAGACTAGTATTCACGAAAACAAAAAGAAAATATTTTGTTGGTCAATTAACTAAATATTAAAATCTAAAACATGTGGATATCAATTCAAATTTTGACGATTCCCGATCTTTCAATACATAATATTCTCATTCTTGCATAAGCTCCTCCTCATTAACAATAACACATTAATATAAATGACTATGAAAATGTCTAGTACAAGCATAGTTCAATATTGTACACAATGACCAGAAAATATAACTGAATATTTCATAACTGTTTCAATAATTCCAAGTCGCGAAATTCACTGAATTCGAGGTCAGGAAAACAAGACAAATGTCATTGATAATTCATAGAAACCATATTATGATAATAATGGACATGTACAAGGTTACAAAAGTTTTAAAACGACCACCTGTTTCCCAGGAAATCTATGTACAGTAAGCCACACCTGTTAATACAATTTATGGAAATGTTATGTACACAAGGGTTAAATATAAAGTCGTTAAAGCCACACATCTGTACACACATCAGAAATTGACAATTTAATCAACTAAAATTTTAAATAATAACGGGTCAACTTTTAACCTTTAAAACCAGAACTCAAAAACAAAGGATTTGTGCTCCACCATTTAAATACTCAGAAAACTAATTTTTATTTGATCACAAAAAATAATTACAACATATTGAATTATGTTTATTAAGATCTTGTTCATTTCAAATCCCAACAGTAAAGATTTATTTAACTTGAGTGAAACAATTCCGTAAATATTTTTTCTCCCCTCTTCTTTATTAATTGTTCCTAATTGCTACAAATACTTTACACAAATGTATTAGATGCAATAATTATTCTACATGTACTAGAATATCTTAATATAATTTAGGAAATCATTTAAATCATGGCTATACTATGAACGATATTTAATGCTATAGACAGTTATATTTGGTGCAATAAAGCTCAGACATACATTTGATTATGGTATTTCGTGTAGGAATTAGCACAGTGAGAATAGTTATTTGGTGACTTGCTTATAGAGGGAGGGAAACCTGTAACAACAATGTAATGACAGGACCCACGATTGGTTGAATTTGGGTTTAGAGCTGCTTTCAAGATTCAGTCATGTTTGGTGTAAATGAACCAAGTGAGCTAACCACCCTATACATATACCTTGTATGTCATCTTTCCATTCAATGAGACAGACAAACAAGAACCTATCGGCAATGCACTATTCTAATGTGGAAGCCATGATCGATTCAACAGACAAAAACACATACAAGTCACTACTAATAATAGAAGTTCTGCCCAGTCCTTCTGGTAGAAGCAAGGGAAAGTAATCCTTGAAGCAGGATCATAACTGCCTATTCAGATACCATTTAATCTTAACATTTTCAAAACAAAAGAACACAAATGGTGCAAATTAAAATACATGAACAAAAAAAGTTATGAATGAATACCTGTAACCATGAATGCCTCCATCGAAATGAAACATTTTTGCAGGAAATTGCATCCTAAAAGTGAGGGCCCATACTAACTGCTTATCTACCCTGAAGGTAACCTAGGCAACAGTTGCATGGTGACCAATATTTATCATGCCTTGCTAGCCACTTCCAGATCGGCACAATTTCTTCTATTGTAATCTACACCAAATGACAGGTCACCGAATTGAACATGTGCAAATTTCAATTTGGGAAATGTTAAGATTCACACACAATGAGTATGACGCTACGTTGCAATACTACAAAATAGCTGTGAAATCCTTGCGTTAAAACATAAAGAAAAGTCCTTGTAATTTGGGACTGATTTAAGTTTTGTGTTGTGCGGGGCAACAGGTCTAGAGGCCTGTATGTCTTGCTGTAGTTTGTCTATTTACAGTAGCAAATCTACAAAACAAAGCAAAGCACTTACATAATATAAGAATTGGTGAATTTGGAAGTCTTTGGTATAACAGCTAGCAACACGCAATAGATGTTTCTATTTTTTTTCCCAATTTCTAAAATATTTCGTCCACTATTTTTAAAATATTCATTAATTACCCGACTTTTTACTTTAAAAATATGTCGAAATAAACAATACGGTACTTGATTTTGAAATTTATGCTGGAGAAATCGTGGAAAATATATTTACAGTACTCAATATTTTGACAGGATCAGGAAATTGTATGGTGATTGCGATTTATAGTATTATGTCGCAGAGGGAACCTTTCAACGAAATGCCATGACGAAATTGTATGGAAACAAGATCTAATAAAACTTGCTATTTGCTTAGCAACTGGACACCTTTGGAGTGTTGCTTACTACTGAGACATTGGGGGGGGGGGGGGGGGGGG
>JAVCKX010076115.1:2498-13230 GCA_034780695.1 Lepetodrilus gordensis | reverse complement strand
CAATACTAATATTCCGAAACCAATATTTGTGACAAGAGCCGGTGCTTTACGGATATCTTTTGCATTGATTTATAATATATTTGTTAATTATTTGAAATTCATGGAACCGAAAAAAAAGATCGAAATGCGTTTCATCATTTCGGTTTGGTTCGGTTCCGAGATTACGGACCGGTTCTTTCGGTATACCGAGTACCGGTATACAGCCCTATCTCTAAGTGGTATTTGTCTCGGCAGTATTAAAAAATCATGATTTAATAATTGACTAGTACATAGTTCTAAGTTTATCTGGGATATGGTGCAATAGATTTTGCAATATGTGTGTAATATTGCCCCAGTGATGTAATGCATTAAATCAATAAATCATAGATTTTGATATTCATCATTGTAATGTATGCACACTATAATGTTAATTGTGTACATTTTTTTTATACCTTTAATAAATATTTCTACAATAATCTTTACAATAAATGTCTATAATAAATATCTAATAAATATCTACAATAAATTTCTGCAATAAATATCTACAATAAATTTCTATAATAAATATCTACAATAAATTGCTACAATAAATATCTACAATGTAACAATAAATATGATACTTATTTTGTTGTCTTTACCCATATTCCTGCTACTGTTAAGATTGATCAACACTCGCTCCTACAGAGAACCTCAGATGGCCCTTCTTCTATAGTTATTATTATTTCATATTTAAACACCTGAGTATTGCTGCTTGAAGCTCTCATATATCCATTATGAGACCATAGCGCTCTTGTAAATGCATGATCCCTACGTATAAGAGATCGCTACGAGAATGATTATGTTCTTGTAATAGATGCAAGAGCATCATGAAACGATGCCCTAATGATTATTTTGAATGATATGATCCAAACCACTTATAAGATTTAACCCTCTCCCTGCTGGATTAGGCACAGACACTGCTATTTAGGGCATCTCTGGTTAAAAAGAAAAGAAGAAACATCTCATAACTTGTAACTCCCTTGCTGACTCTCACAGATTAGAGCCTGCACATACTGTACTGTTAGAAGAAAAACTTGTGAAGGATTTCATTCTTATCATGTAGTCAATTTATTTCCATGAAACATTTTTTTCTAGCACTCATTCAAATGAGTTCTTGTTGCTATAGTGTCGTCACCTATGGGTGAAAGATTCCCGCTGTGACGTAAAACAATAATTCATTCATTCTTGTTGCTATAGTAAACATTGAAATCACACTACTGTAGTAAATAAAAATAGAATGTGTTCTAACTTAAATTATTCATGATCCTTGGAAAGTCTAAGAGGTCTTTGAGTTCCTCAAGTCTAGATGTTGGACACACGCACACTCGCTCTTATTCAGAGGTCAAGGTTGTTCAACAATTAATTATCGGTAGCATTAATTGTTAGTTCTGAAGAAACTAAACCTGAATGTACGTTATACTAAGTCTTATTGAACCATTTCAGTATTATTTGTGGATCTTTACCCATATGCAAGATATCATCAGGAAAAGATTGATCAATATTTGATCTAGCATTCAACTTTGTCTTATAGTACTTGCTACATGATAAAAAACAACAACTCATTAGTGTATAATAATACAATAATTGTATTATTCATACAAGCCTTAGTATGTGACAACATGCATGCAACTATAAATAAATCCACTTTCGTCCAGTTGTAATCTTTCTCTATTACTGTATGTTTCAAAAGCACTAATTAACTACTATATATAATTTCACAAGTTTAATTTGATTTAAGATCTAACTTTCAAGTACATTGACAGATCAATATATAAATTGTTTTTTATCTCCATTTATCACAAATCTCGCCTCGTGCAATTTAACGAAATTACTCCACTGCTATTCAGTTATATTGTAAATCTATGGTTATCTTGCAAAATTAATGGACATAGCGCAGTGCTGACAAAAGCCTTTTGTTACTTGCTACTGGGGCCCTGACTGAGTGGCCTGGTCACGGAGAGGCAGTCACAGAGAGGCAGTCACGATGAGGAATCCAAGGCCAGTCTTGTATCCTGTGACTTATCAAATGTCTAGAATGGAAACTACTACTGTCATCCAGCTTAGCAATGTTAAACTTGTGTCGCTACATAAATAAAAGTGTTGTTCACTTAGATCACTCATTGAAACGATATATTCTCCCATTCTTATTTACATGAACATCGTCAGAATTTATCTATTTTGATTGTAATGCATTACTATTTTATTTTATTTTTATAAAGGTTATATTTCTGCAACATTGTCATATTTGTCAATATATTTATATTATGTTCTCATTATGCAAATGGTATATGATATTGATCGTTTCCTAATGCAATATCTCATTGTTTACCATGTTTCTCTATCACTAGATTATAGTCATTGAATTGTCTGGGGACTGATGATGAAGGCCATGCTTTCTCTTTCTATGACTACAAGGACATTTATTGGATATTGCTAAAGATACAGTTGTGGCAGGTTTTCCTCCCACCATAAGCAAGTCACTATCATTACTGATCGTTGTAAAACAAGCAGAGATACAGAAACCACAGTCGCTAACCTCAATTCGCTAGAAAACTTAATTGTAAAGGAAAGTAACGAACAGCTTTATATCCCTGAGACTTCTCGGCTTTTTTCTCTCTGTGTCTGTGTACTGATTGATACAGCCTCATTCAATTAGCTATGTCCCTGGTTTATTGTAATTTGAGATTGACATTAAAGCAAATTACTTATGCTGAATAAGAGATAGTGTAATAGCAAGATTACAATCGCACAAAATAGGGCGTGTTTTGCATGTCTGTCCCTTCTGATGAAACGACTTTGTGATAAGACATGATTCACGTTTTGTTTTCCAAATGCAGACTGTTTATTCATCATGTATATTATAGTTATCATGGTATTTATTACATCTTGTTATTGCAAAAATATTTTTAGCGATTATTTCACTATCTGAAAATATAGTCTGGATTTAAGGGATTTATTAGTATGCTGGACCGGAAAATATAGTCTGGATTTAATGGATTTATTAGTATGCTGGACCGGAAAATAGTCTGAATTTAATGGATTTATTAGTATGCTGGACCGGAAAATATAGGCTGGATTTAGTGCAGTGATTATGCATGCTGGATTGAGTATTCAGAGATTCTGAGTCGTTCCAGGGAGCTTGGTATCAGCCTCTGATGTGGTGAGGACAGGGTGCAATACGACTGCACTCTTGTGGTGCAGTTACCAGCATCTGCATCGCTGCACTTCCAAGTGTTGCAGGTTTCCTCTTGCCATAAACTGAGCGCCATGATGGCAGTAAAATGATATTGCTAAGCACTTTGTAAAACAAAGACAAACAAAAGAAATCTGAAATAGAATGTTTGCAATTGAAAACAATGTGACTGGCTGTAACCTAGAAGTGGTTGAACGTGTCATGAGAATAGCTATTTGACATGTCTAAACAAGCTAAATAACAATGTTTGAAATGTAATAGAAAACAAAAGTTGTCTTAGGTGCATGTTGAGTCGTGATAAGCTTTGTGGGCATATTGATTGGTAGGTCACTAATATCTGATAATGAAGATATTGATCTGTGTAATGTACACCTATCAATTGATATCACTAACAGATGTTTAGATCAAGATATGGAAACAAAAGTTTGTTATTCTTTCACAGACAATTAAATTTGACAATTTTCATTATAATTTTTATGTGTGTAGCATTTATTTCCGGTGTATATAATGATTCATCAAGAACTCAAATTAATTTCTTATTTTCTCAGTGTTGACGTTGCATGCAAACTGTGTAGCAACAGGGAGGTAACTCTTTATTCTTTCATCCCATAGGACAGTATTTACAGAATGTAATATTTCTTTGATTTTAGAATTTATTTGAAATGTTTTCAATTGAACGTACTGTATTAAAAAATATATAAATGCGGTAAATATTTATTATTAATCTCCCAATAGTACTGATTCATTTTTGGATGTTTTCATTTTACTGAAATAATTTTGTGCTCAATTATTAACCTGAGTCCCTGTTTTAAACAGGTCATCACTATTTCAGACATCACTGCCACCTGATCATTGTCAGATTGTGTCTAAGTAAGCATGCAGAGTACACTAGTTTAATCTGCCACGTTACACACATGTCACGGAGGCAGTGGCTAATGAGAATGACTTTACTAACCCAAGATACCTGATAGTGATACACACTTGGAAGGAAAGCAATGTGTAAAACACCCATTACACAAAAAACACCTTGTACGTTACTCGAGCCCTCTGTAACAATATTTCTTTTCCCAGTGTCTCAGCATTCAGCAACATGTTTTCTTTCCCCATAAAATTATCTGCCTATAATACCAAGATATTCAATACTGTAAATCATGAAATTAATGCGAGCAGAATATTAATGTGAAAAATTAAGGTAAATACTGGGTGGAAAACATGACTGTTCGCATTTTATTGGTGTCGCATTTACGTCTAAAATCTAGAGGTCGCATTAAATTAGCGACGCATTAATTTCGTGATTTACAGTACTTATTTGAATCATAAACAACCGACCCTTGTCCATCACCTTGAAATAGTGCCCAAACTGGGAGTCTCAAGTATAAGTAGAAGTACCCTGCATGAATATTTGTAGATCTATGAGTATTCCATCCGACAATAATTGATGGACAATAATTTGACATAGTGGCTGGAGGTCGCGGGTTTACCTCAGGAATGAGGACAGGAATCCTGTAGCGAGAAACAGGATGTTACTATCGCTTTGTCATGTTACCTTTTGTTTACACAACAAAATTCAAGGTTGGCTTGGGGCGCATATTGTCAGCCGAGTCTGCATGTTACATTTCATTCACGTGTTTGTATACCTACGCTCAGACACATAAACATAAACATGCTGTTTGTCAGATCAGGCAGGCAGTTTTCTGATTATATGGAACCCCAGTTTAATTTATTCCTTGTTGATATGTTGTACGCATGTTGTGGCTTCACAGCTGTATAAAAACATGACTCACCGTCTAATTGGTAACTGTTTCAGCAATTAACGCTTGTGTTGTTGTTTTGAATTGATATAAAAACGTCCAGATATTCTGCAAGTAGGTTTGATGTTGCGAATGTGCTTAGCATCAACAGCTCATTTCATGGCTCAGCATCAATTTGTGCACAACATAAACATGCTTTGAGCTATGCTGTTTCAAGTTGATGGATCTTACTTCTAATTAAAATGCATGTCATTCCTCCGCCCATAAAAAATATTTATATTACATAGTTGAAATGTACACCCATCAACGTGAATGTGCAATTTACTATCCTTGATCGAAAACTATTCTATTCTTCATTCAGTAAAGTATCAGTTGTGACAAAATTACATTGAAATTTACCACCTAATACTATCTATAATAGAAAATGTAGCTTTTTACAAGATCAAGTGATTTCTAATTATATTATATGTAGTTCATATCACTTTCAACTTATTTATTTACTTCGCAGTAAAACCTCTATGAAGTGCTGTTTATCTTCTTAAACATGATATATGACTTGAGAAATTAAATTGTTTGATAAATATGATCTTGCCCTCATGTCTTTTGATATAAAATATATCAACACTAGTTGATAAAAGTAAAAATACTCCTAGGCAAGCCTCAGATTGGTGTTACCCTTAACAACTCGTGTTGATAAATTTACCGTCAAAAGACACGAAGGTGATATTTTCTATATCTCCGCCTAGGATATGTTGATTACCTCTTTTGAAAACAAAACTTAACATATTGCTAGAACTTACATTTTAAATTGAAGGGAATCGCTCCAAGTTTTTACTTGTATTTTATGACAAAAGATGCTTGAAATGGGTAAAAATACCCATGTTACACAGACTAATAGTGCTGTTATTTTGAAGTGTTTGACAGTATCCCAGCTGAATCTTTGTTTAGAGATTTGGTAAGCATAGCAGGCGAGCTACTCAGTGGGAGGGGTCCCAGGTGCACTCTTGTATTGTCCAACAGTGACGAAACACTTGTTCCTCCAGAGAATAGTGTGTCACAGTCTGCATGCTCTATTTACCTCAAGGCTTAGAGCCAGTGTCACTGGTTGCATTCACATGCCACCCATTTGTTAGGAAATCGAGTTGAACCCCACACTCCCTCAACCCCCTTCCCCAGAGAATGGACTGGTCGCATCTAATATTTTTAACCGTGTCTAGGGGCATACTGTGTGTGCAAATCTCTAAACTGTGGCCTGAATTTCCGGGATGAACATTTCCATTTAGCAGCACTTTTGTCTCTGGAATGTTCATAGAAACTGAGTGGCTATTTCTCTTTTGTTCACAGGGCAGCAGGGACGCCTCCTCGAAGACTCCCTGCGTGATCGCAAGCAAGAAAAGGTAAGCAAGGACTTCCTGCTCATGTCTGTACACCTGCCTGGACCCAGCACCATTCACATTTGTTTCTATGGTGACATGAAACCCTCCCATTACAGCACAGGGGGCTAGGGTCTGACCCTGGCTGGGTCCGCAGGGGTATCAATGCATGCTATAGTCATCAGACGGTGATGATCTGTCTGTACTGCTAGGATAGTATGTAGACAGCAGTCGTGGATATCGTGGGGGGATAGCTGTGAATACTTAGTTGGTGGTTGCTGTGTGAAAGGGGATAGATATCATCGGTGTGTGATTGGTCACATGTGGAAAGCTTAAAGGATAGGATGAGTAATACCTCCACACAGTTTAATGCCAGCATTGAGGGCAAGCTTTGTGATGTAAATGTAAACATGGATATATATCTTTTCTACGTCAGACTTTTTCATGTAATTGAATTTTATGGGTCATTTTATTTTTAACAAAGCCAGGTTGACTGAAGTGGTAAAAGGACTGAAAATAGTTTCATTGACCACTTGCTTTTACGATAATAATGTCGTCATTATTTCTGATACTCACGACAATAAACATTGGTAAAACACCATTTTCCCCTAAATAGTTTATTGTTGGAAATATCTTCATAGAAATAGAAAATAAAGTAGGAGAAAATTAATGTTCTTTTTATTACTGGATTATGTTAGTTTCAGACAGACTTTTGTTTAATTAGATATCTTGAAATGGGTCAATACTTTTACCAGATCAATTAACAGATGCTGCTTTCATGCCAGGATTTAGCTTATTTCTTCAATGCAAACATGTCACTAGAGAAATAGGTCAATATTTCACAACACCAGTGCATTGTATTACACACATATTCAATACATATATTGCAATTCAAGATGTGTATCACAATATGTTACCAGTGTGATATCTTTCCATCCGATACAAGAAAAACATTTACTGTTGTATAGCTATAATTAGGACTTCTCTGCTACCAGTTGTATTTGATATTGAACAGGTTTCAACACATCACATATAATTATGCTGCTAGTTAATGTCTATGTCCACATGATCAAAGCCAGATATATGTACTGTACTGTAATTAATTTCATCACAGATGTTACCAGTTTGACACTAGACAATATTATGGTGGTAAGTGTCACAATACATTCTTCTGCATTGTAATACCTTGCAATGAAAACATAAGGTGTCAGTCCTCATCTCTAAGGTATGCGATTTAATAATATATTAACATGTAATGTTAGAGGTAAACAACCACTGTGGGTTTAACTGGGTTAACACATTTCAAATATTAAATAAACATTGTAAGCACTTTAGTTATTAATGAAATGCAGATGATATGATGTAGCAGCTGCTTCCATGAATTTGCTATTGTTTGTAATGTACAGAAAATAAACTGAAATGATAGACAGGTAGGCATGGATAATGGAACAATTCAGCAGGGAGAAGGTTAATAACATTTTAACATTTAAATCTTTTTTTAATTTTTATATAGTATTATAAATAGACTTGCTTAGAATTCCGGTGTATTGCCCTTTCTCAGATTCAGTCATGCTGATTGTTTACAATCTTGTTGTTTACAAGTCATTGATAGATATGCCAGTATATTTATTTGCAGCAGCATAATATTAATACAGAATATAGCCAAATCACGGAAACAGAACATGAGTAATCCTGACCATTAGTAATGGTCAGCAACAAGTGTGGGATGGAGTAGATTCACTATTTTAGTTTTGAACATATTTTATTCACAAGTTATGCCAACTTAGGGAAAACCTGATGTTAAAATATTTACATCATGTCCATTGCTATAACATTATCATAAAAATAGCAAATGAGAGAATAGTATGTACAAGAGGAAATAGGACTATAAATTACAAGTCCATATTAATTCAGTAGATTCAATAGTCTACAAATGGTATACATTGGTTCTGGTACTGGCCATGACACTATTGATACATCAGTACTGGACATCATTGGTTCATCACTACTGGATATGACACAATTGGTTCATCAATACTGGACATCATTGGTTCATCACTACTGGATATGGCACAATTGGTTCATCAATACTGGACATGGCATCATTGGTTCATCAGTACTGGACATCATCGGTTCATCAGTACTGGACGTGACCTGGTGGTCGTACTGAATCATATGCTTGTTCCCCTCCACGGATAAATGTAATGCTGCAATATCGTGGAAGTACTGTAGTAAATGTCGGCATACTCTCATTCATTACATCTATAGCTTGACAAACCTTTCAAGTATTATCAATAACAATGCAAATATATTCTACTTCATTATCACTACTTTTGGCAAAGTCTTGTCTCAGTCCGAGATAGAATCCGATTTTGTTAATTGTGATGCTGTGTGATGTTGGAATAGTTTTGTTTAGTATTCTTGTCCAGTTGGCATGTATGGGTGAAAGATTCCCGCTGTGACGTAAAACCATAATTCACTCACTATTGTCCAATCTCTACCAAATGGAGTGGGGTTATTTGAGTCAATTCCAGTTCCTAGGATAACATGTTCTAGCCTCTTAGACTTCCATTGGTCATTGGCATATTCCATTTCATTTAATTGCCTGGGCGTGATGTGATATGAATGTTTCAGGTTTTAGACAGAACTGATAATGAAGGTTTTGTTTAGCATTCTCCTTTACCCACAGTGACCTTTACACACAACGTTTGCTGATATTTTAGACGAAATCTTAGAACCTGGAAATTGGAATGGCCTGTTGATTTCGTCAAGAGAGAAGGCCCCGACATGTGTTTTGAATTAGCTTATATCATGTCTTGTGATCTCGGGGCAAAAGATACATGTGTGTATATCTTCCTGTGTTTCTGCCAGCGTTGATGTGTGCCTGAAGGCGTTCGAAGATACAACATGCGCAGATCTACCATGCTGTTTTTGTGAAATTGCAATTTCCTCATAAATATAAGTTTGCCGACATGGCTGTATTCCTACATCCACAGTAAACATTCCTCCACAATTGCTGCAGTCAGTGCAGTGCTATTTAGACTCTCGGTGTAAGTGCCCCATGCTCGAGACCTATCGGGACTAAGTGGTCCTATCCATGTTTATTCATGCTGCTTACAGTTGTAGGAGTTTTGCTAATTCTCTTCAGAGGAATGGTATTGCCATTTGAAGGAGTCAAATTGTTGGTGAAATAGTAGAACATCTAAACACAGTCAGTGTTCATAGCTTTTAGAATGATTTACAGAATGTGATTTTGTGTGTGTGTTAAAAGGAAGTTACAACAAGCTGAAGTAACAATAATCACACAATTGCTGCTGTATTTTCTTGAGGCCCCATTCTTCAATGCTTATTCCTGTAGTTATTCTGATCATTGTTAGGACTCTTGTATGAACAGTACTAAGACCACTACAAAAAGCAGTTGCATGGCAATCGTAACAGTTGTTTTGGTAACAAATCCCACGTTACAGTACTCAAATATCCCGATGTCAGAAGCAATTAAGATATACTTCTTCATAGAAAATGAGAAATTTCCTTCAACAATCTCTGAAAGTCTAAGTGTCTAAGCTTCCTGTAACAACTGATTATGCAATGCCCGAGTTCAGTCACTGAATTATTTAATATGTTTTTTTTTTACTGCATTCACATTCACAATATTTATGGCCATTGATTAAACTATCGTGAATCATGTTGCCCTGGACTTGTAGTAAGTTTTGATTTGTAAATTATGAGGGTTGTTATCTTTCAATCATTCTGTCCCTAGATCTAGGTATCGTAGTGAAAGCTATTGCAATGAGTCACACTTACAACACAATACTCCTGCATGCTTTTTGGATCAGGAAATCTTTTCATGAAGCTTACATATCCATTACGTGACCATAGCACTATCATAGCGGTCATGTATATATTTAGCGATCCACACCACTTACAAGGTTATGGCCGTGTACTGGTAGATATGGCCTTGTACTGCCTTCATGAAAGGCCCCAGGCTTCAGTTCCACAAGCTGGAGAGATGTTGATTCTGCAACGTCTTGTGTCTACAGCCTACACTGGCCACCCAGACACAGACAGCGTACACTGACCACCCAGACACAGACAGCGTACACTGGCCACCCAGACACAGACAGCCTACACTGACCACCCAGACACAGACAGCGTACACTGGCCACCCATACACAGACAGCCTACACTGGCCACCCAGACACAGACAGCGTACACTGACCACCCAGACAGACAGCCTACACTGACCACCCAGACACAGACAGCCTACACTGACCATCCAGACACAGACAGCCTACACTGACCACCCAGATACAGACAGCGTACACTGACCACCCAGACACAGACAGCCTACACTGACCATCCAGACACAGACAGCCTACACTGACCACCCAGATACA
>JAVCKX010075784.1:0-13236 GCA_034780695.1 Lepetodrilus gordensis | reverse complement strand
TATAGTTTTTCTAGAGTTATGTGATAAATAGAATCTAACATTTGTGTTAATTTAATACTGAATTTATTAAACTCGTCTGTAAAACTGATATTGTGCTCGGCAAAGCCTCGCACATTATCAGTTTTACCAACTCGTTCAATAAATTCAGTATTAAATGACCACTCATGTTAGATCCTCTATGTATACATCTTCCCAACATTGTTAATTGTTTTGCATTGAACAAATCAATAAATGTAACAATATTATCAGGGCACCTGTCATTAACCCTCTCCATGCTGAAGGCAACAGGAGATGCCCTAAAGAGCAGTACCTGTGTGTAATCCAGTAGGTAGAAGGTTTCAACTAACAAACACAGTTTCTACACCTTATTTCAATAAATCAGGTAGTAATAGTGCTACAATTTGAAATTATATTTTGAATAAATACTATTTCTACCATATCTAAATGGTCTACAGTGCGATTTATGTTTAGTTCAATTTCTTGGTTATTTACTATATAGTGTGTAGACTAACAACTATTTTAATAAAAAAGTTTACATCTAATATGAAGCAGTGCTACATTTATTACAGCTAAGAATATGGTATATAATATTCTCCAAGGAAAGATTAAGGTTAAGAATGTAACTTCAGTACTAATGTCTATTATGTAACTAGAACAGCTGATTTCAGTATCATCATAACGATAGTAATTAACGAGACAACACTGGAGCAAATGCATGACAAGTGTAATCCTAAACGTTTGGCCTGCGTTTCATGAAAGGGGTGTATATTTACGCCAGATATAAAGCACAGAGTGCATGCACAGATTTACATATACTCTGTGCTTTACGTCCTGATATATGTCCTGTGTAAATTTACACCCCTTCCGTGAAACGCAGGCCTGGTCAGCTTACAGATGAAGGACACCTGTAACACATGTGGCACTGGATATTGCAGTAAGCCGACACACATAACTCCAAGCATCAGACCGGAATGTGCCGATACCAAACATACATGCCATTGGACAAGTTAACATTCAAAATTTAGATAACTCATGGCCAGTTCACATGGAGGGAATTATTAAATAACTAAAAGATTGAATAAAAACATGACACACAAACATGTCATAATATTCCAAATTACACTTAGAAGTTAGCACAAAAAAATATGTATGCTAAATCAAGACCTAGCCTGCGCTATACAACAAAATTACAATAATCACTTAGCACTGTTAGAAGCAACCAAAAAGGGGCTGAGCATATATATGAATGTACTACTACTAGAAAATCTGGATGTCAAATTTGAAGGCGACAAGGTACATATACGGTAGCCAGCGTTTACATCAGCTAGTATGAAGCTACGTATATTAGTAAAGCTTCTGGTTAGTCAACCATCTTGGCACCAGGGTCCTTCCATTCCACAAACACCTGACAACGTACTAGTCCTAGTTTCAAGCCAGTCTAGCCAACAACAAAGCTTAGAGGTAGAAGATTTGCAGATTGGGTTTGAACTGTGTGCTACAGGGGTCGGTTCCTTTCACCGCAGCACCGTATTCAGAGTACTCTGTACAGACAGTTTAGGGAACGATCTGTACACCATCCTGAAACTGTGAGGTCTGTACTCACTAGAGAGGTGGTACAGACCGCGCAGTCTCTAGTAAAGTGCTGTCACACTTCTAAGGACACACTTTTCCGCCAGCTTGCTTATGCGACACGTGTGTGAGCCGTTCCTTCCACTCAGTACAGTGACATCGCACATCTGTCGGAGTATGCTTCACAGTTGAAAGGAACGGGACCTGGGATAGGTATTAGCAGATTGATAGAAACTCTGGGGCCAAGATGGTCGAGACAACAGACTTACCATTTCCTTGTGGGCATCCCCTTCCTGGAATTGCGTAATTACAAGTCAGATCTACCATACATGTCTTAGTATTTGGGCTGCGTTCAACAACTGTGACCAGGCCAGAAATTGTGTGACAAGCATGCCTCTAGCTCAGCTGTACTAAAGCTGTGTTCAAAATCAGCACAATGCTGACCATGAGCACTACAAATCATCATTGGAGGTTCACAGTTGTTGAACACATCCCTGCCTTGCATTTCATGGAGTGAATATGGCGTTTAAAGTCGCTGCAGGAATCGTTCACCCATTTGCTACGAAGTGTCGTACCTGTAAATCCTGCTATAGTAAAATCTTGGTGCCCGTCTTTACAGTAAGACCCTTTCATGAAATGCAGGTCTGGTCCATAGATTATGAAATTTTTTTTGGAGTACAAACTTAAACTCAAACTCAACTCGAGGTTCTGTTCATAAATCGCCAACATAAAATTTGAGCTTGTGCATGAAATCATACTCAAAAGGTTTTGAATCTCAAGGCCTAAGTTTTGCCTCGTTTAACCCTCTCCCTGCTGAATTAGGCACATGCACTGCTCTTTAGGGCATGTCTGGTTGCCTCCAGCAAGGAGAAGGTTAATTTAATATATTTTAATTTTCATTACCTTTACCACCTTTGGGATATTTAAAAGACATATTTGAAAAATGATAAAAATAGTAGATAACTCATGTAAGAAAGAGAATTAACTGCTTCAGAAGCATGTTTTTGTAGCAAGAATTCGGTAGCACAGTTGATAGTTACACAAGCATGCCACGGTCAAGTTACATACCTTAGGCTTCCTCTTCTTCTTCTTTTTCTTCTTCTCCCTCTTCTTCTTCCTGATGTCCTCTTTGTGCTCGTGTACGAGTCGAGTCAGGTTGTCGATGTACTCGTCTGTTTGATGTAGCAGATAGGCCAGACGACGATCCTTCTTCTGATCAATAAGCTTCCTGTAGCCTTCCTCATCCTCTGCCTGTTACGATCATCGGGGAAAATTAGCGGAATTTATACATTCCCAAGACCAAAATATTTAATGTATAAATTTAATCTTGACACTCTCAAAATGAATAAAACTTTTTATTCTATTTTTCCTTTTAACCCATTTTATAGTTCTTAACTTCCACTGCCATATGGGTATAGAGCACCAAATAGGCACTATTTAAACGCATATATTATTATACCTATTATTTATTATATGTTGACATACATACCATGTGTATAATGCACATATAATAATCATTTTTATTATTATTTAAATTATTGCGACATTTTGACATGCGTACCATGAGACGTCTCATACGCTCCTTCTCTATTCTCTCCTGTTCCTTCTTCTGCTCGCGCTCAGTGTTGGCGTGGTACATCATCACCGCACGGTTCAGCTTGGAGACCTTCCCCATGATGGTACGGTGGAACTCCTTGAAGTCCTTGGCATGTTGCAGCACAGCATTTAGGTATTCCTGGAAGAGCACGAGAACCATTATTAAAAACATGAATTCCAAATCTAGAGTCTCCTTCGACTTGCTAAACCTATGTACAAGCAAATGACGTGCAAAACCTTTCCGAGGTAAACAATTATAACTGAAAATTACACATCAGAGATATGCCATGTTATACCGGAGAGAACAGGGGCCTGCTCCTTTCTAGCTGTAACATCTGTACTTTCTGTCCGAAACATGCACAGTTACACTGTGCGGTGTTGATCCTTGCTAACTGTGCATGCGTCGGACAGAAAGAACAGACATTACAGCTAGAAAGGAGCATGGTATCGTTTCTCGAAGCTCTCTTACCTGCTAAGGGACCATAGCACTCTCTTTGCCGATAGCTAATACATTGCTAAGAGAGTGCTATGGTCCCTTAGCGGCTAAGAGAGCTTCGAGAAATGATACCCAGGCCCCTAGTTACTCCCAATACAAGTGCAGACAACTCCCACTGTCTCACCTGGTGCTTCTGTCGTTTCTTTCTCTCCTGTTCCACCTTCTGCTGTTTCTCCAGTTTCTCTGTTATTCTCGCTTCTCTTAGCGACTGTCGCTTGCTGCGTTTGTACGCCTTTGTATTCAGTGCGGTTTCCAAGGTCGTGTCGCGTCTCATGCAGGAAACTACGTCCGTCCGTAACTGCGACGAAAATGATAAAAGATTGAAACATCTAAAATCTTTAGGTGAGCGAGTGAATTGTCGTTTAGTCATAGCGTGAATCTTTCACACATACATGACAAACAAATCTTATGGGCTCTTCTAGAAAAAAACATACTAGATACATTTATAAAAAATATAGTGGATAATGTGACAATATTTTTGTTGGAATGTAACTTTGAGTGAGTTAATTCTTGGTCTTACATTGATGTGCAAATCTTTTACCCACATACATGACATGGATTTCACTAGAACAGGCAGGATTATAATGCAAATAACACTTCTCATACCTGTCTCTGAAAGTTGAGGAGACGCAGGGCTCGGAGTTCTATCATGGCCTTACACTTCAGATCCTCAGACATCGTGGCTGGCATTTTGGTCAATTCCTGGATCCGTGATCCAATTCGCACAGCCAGTCTGTAAAAAAAATATATCAAAAGATGAAAAATCAAGATGAAAGAATGCTCTACTTACATTAAGATCCTACCCCAAAAGCAACCCATCCGAGTATCATTTCATGCTCAACTCAAAGGTTTTGTACACAAATCCCCATATAAAAATATATGAGCTAGAGCATGACATCGTACTCTGAAAGTTTCGGAATCTTGGGGCCTGATTGTAAACAACTTTGTGGCCATGCTTAACGTCAAAATTGAGCCACAACATATTTCCTGAAGTATCAATGAATTCTGGCTTTAAATTACCTGTTTTCTCTCTCGTTGAGCATCTCGATGGGATCGAGTCCCTGTGGCTTGGCTACTGGAGCTATGCGGTTCTGCTTCTGCTGCATGGCCATCATGGCCTGGACTGAGGGGGTATGGGCCTGAGTCGGGCGGGTGGGCTTTGGGGTGCCGTCTGGGGCGGAGGTGGGTGGTGGGCCGCCATTGGTCATCATGCCTTGGGGTGTGGGCTGCCGCTGCATCTGAGACTGCTGTGAGTGGTCCGAGGGCTGAGACTGCTGCTGTTGTTGTTGTTGAGGCTGCTGCATCCGCATTTGTTGCATCTGTGGCATGTGGTGTCCATCTGATGAAATAAACATTGAGCATGTTCAATACCATTCTGACAAAACTTGAGGCAGTAAAAGTACCATCATAGAATAAATAGCACAACAATCCAGCATAGCGTTTCACGAGTCAAAATGCTTTATGGATTCTATTGGCCTTGTTATCGGTGACGTCATGAAATACAGCGTTTTTGTACATGTGCAAAATAAATAGGTATTTGGGTGTCAAACAAAACCAAGCTCCATAGACATCAGTGTTAAATTGCCATTTTTCAATGGGTGATGTCAGCCAAACTGTGAGCATATTGAGCATGTAAATAATTGCAGTAGTTCTGACATATTGCACATGAGTGATTTGTTGTACCCAGCACTTCAAGCCATATTTGACTGACATTGCTTGTTGAAAAATTAAAAAATTAACATTGATGTCAACAGAACCTCAGGGTTTTTTCTGTCCCCATTTGCCCACAGAACCAAAATCTGGTTGAACAAGAATAATAGCTGGATAAACGAGGGCCATTTTATTTTTTAGTATCATAGCCGACTTGAGTAAAATGTGAATTGTATTATATCTGCATACACAACACCTCCTACTGGGGAAACAAGTGCAGCCCCGACCATGCTTATTCCACCAATAACTAAGACTACGTACCAGGTCTAGGGAATGGTCCAAGCGGGCGCTTCCCTTCCACAGCCAGTCTCAGAGTATCAGGAATCTGCTGCGCGCGTGCCAAAAGCTTGTAGGCCATAATCTGAGCTCGCAACTGGTGGAGCTGTGTGGAGCTGAAGGCAGAAGGTCGTTGACCTCCAGGGGGCATACCCTGTGGACCTCCTGCTAAAACACATGAATATCAACACATCATCATCTAGTGTTTGTTCATTATGCTTTACTTTGAAACAGGAATATTTCACTCATAGGCAACGACAATTATTTACTTAATAAATCCACCATATTAAATACATCAATATTTCATCATAAAATTAAAACAAGAAAACATAAGTAAGTTTCAGGATATAAATTCACCCAAGCTGTAAACGTAAACCTACCTTGTCCTTGGTTTCCATCCATGCCATGTGGAGGCATTCCCGACCCCTGCATAGTGGGTCCACCTCCTCCTCCCCCACTGGCCGGGGAACCACCCGGAGGACCTCCCATCTGTCCCGAAGTCATCCCGGGTCCATCCATGTTGGTGTTCATGGCGCCACCGCTGCCTGTGGTGTTGGGGACAGTCGGCCCTCCCATGTTGACGCCGGGCTGAGGCATGCCGGGGCTGCTAGTCGAGACATTCATGTTTCCTCCCATCATGTTCATCGAAGGTCCTCCCATAGGTCCGTCTCCCGCGCCGCTCATGTTCTGCGAGGCCATCCCTCCTGGCATGTTGCCAGCTCCCATGTTCATACCACCCACCCCGTGATTCATACTGCCTGTGCTCTGCATACCTTGAGGACCTCCTTGCATCCCCTGAGGACCTCCCGACATTCCCTGTGGACCTCCCGACATTCCCTGTGGACCTCCCGGCATTCCCTGAGAACCTCCCGGCATTCCCTGTGGACCTCCCGGCATTCCCTGAGGACCTCCCGGCATTCCCTGTGGACCTCCTGGCATTCCCTGAGGACCTCCCTGCATCCCTTGCGGTGGCGGTCCACCTGGCATCCCATGAGGACCTCCTGGCATTCCAGACTGAGGGCCTCCACTCATTGGCTGTTGCCCTCCGTTCATGGGTGGATTTGATCCAGCGTTCATTCCCTGAGGACCTCCCATTCCTGGTTGAGGACCACCCATTCCCGGTTGAGGACCGCCCATGCCTGGCTGACTTCCTGGCATACCGGATGGTCCACCCATCCCTTGCATTGGACCACCAGGCATTCCTTGGGGCCCTCCCATGCCTGCGGGACCTTGATGCATCCCGGACATCGGTCCAGACATGCCTGGATTACCTCCTCCTGGCATTCCTTGACCCTGGCCCATGCCCATTACATGTTGAGGGGTGCCAGGCATACCATGTGGTCCTGGTCCCATTTTAAAATTTGTAGTGCGGTTCGCCATTGCCATCAGATGGTCGTAGCGTGGGTCCCCCTGCATTCCTTTCTCTTCCATCTGAGAAATTGCCTGAAATTATTCACAAGTTATGAATAGTGAGATTAACAGCATCATTTAACATTAATTCCTGTGTTTGTGAATATAAATACATGACTAGAGATAACTGTAGATTATCAAATGGTATTGTTAAATCCATTTCTTGTCAACTTGTAAAATAATTTCTACATTTTACATTGCAATTACATTGCCACCAAAACCGTATTAGGTTCCAATGCTTTCATTTGTGGGAAGATCAGTGCAAAGCTTGGAATTAGCATCTACAAGTGTATTAATTAAATAACAAATTATGTAGCATCATGGCTACATGTTAAAACAGCAGCTAGGACATTACCTTCTGTAGCATCTGTACATTGTCCTGGGGGTAGTTCTGTGGCGGCCCAGGGGGTGGAGTGTTCATGGTGTTGCTGTCATCCCCGGACGCCATCGCAACTCACTAGTGTGAGCTAGCCTCAACACCAGGCTCCAACCCTATAAAAAAATAATAATAATAATAACACTAAGACTACAAACACAATAGGACTCAACATACTGCTATCAGATCAAATGTGGGCAGGTTACCATCAATGAAATCTCGATTATACAATAATTACTCAATTACTCAAAGCTCTCATATCTATATAATCAGATAATGAGTCATCGAGACCCTAAGCACTCATGTAGCAATTCTAGTATATGTAGCAATCGAGCACTTACAAGCACTTGTCATCGACAATCATTACGTATTAAAAGTCAATTGATTGATCAACTGATTCTACAAGTAATCGCTCTAGCAATCCTTCATACCAATAATTATATAAAAAGAAAGCAATAGGATTGTACACACAGTGATTCAGCTGCAATAAATGTTGTTTCAGACAATTGTCCTGAATGACTAAAACTGAGTAAAAGAGTTTCGGACATTTTGGTAATAATATATGTATTTTAAACATGCCATTTTGTACATTTGAAAAATAAATCGGCAAATTGCTGATGGGCAGCAAAAACACTGCCACATAACAAAAACATAGTTAATTTTGGGCAATGGAAAATTTATATCAATCCATCCAATTTCATATATGTAGCAAAAATGACTAAAATTTGTTGTATACCAGTAATATTAATAACCAAATTTACTTCATTGATACTTTTGACTGTCGTAATTTGAAACAACAATATTTACATTGAATAAACAAAATTCAATAGTTGTAAGAAATTAGAATTAGCAGAACTGTTACACGTGTCTGTACAGCTATTAGACTACTAATTTAAGAGTTTCATGGGTTATAATTAACACGTAAGAAGATAATTAGTCTACTAATATTCATTAGGATATAAACCCTATTAGATTTTAAATTGTGTACTTTTATTACGAATAAACTATAAGACCAACAATTAGATTAGATCTACTATACAGCATTTGATTTCGAGCCAAGAGCGATTATTATAATAATCTTCATAAATATATACAAGTCTCCATATGAGTCTTCATCACCATGACCTCCGAGATGTACTTCGGCATATTATTTTGATTTAGATAAAATGTAGTTAGACCTACAAACTCTTGTTGTAGACTTGATGTCATCCACAGTAATACGAGTAACACACCAGTATGGTTATCAGGTTATAAAAAAAAAGATATCAATAGATATTCACATTTGTTGATTATTTAACTCAGTTTATGATTGATGGATTGATATTATAAACAAGTTAAAATTATTTTGGAATGGTAAACTGATACGAAAATACGATTTTAGGACGATTTTGTGGTTGAATTTTTCCACTGGAGACCTTGATGAACAAAGGCCAAAACGCAGGCAAAATACGATCAACTTATCAGCTTCATGCTGGAAAATCTACCTATTCAGCACCATACCAAGAGCTTCTTTGAGCAGAGGAACTACCAAAGCACTTATCTGCCGACGCGCGAAACGCCAACGTGCACACTTACCGGTGAAATAAGTCAATAACACTAGCCCTTGTGATTTGTAAAAGAAGTGTCCCAGATTGCTATTTCCGTAATCAGCTTCATACCAGTGCGCATGAAAACCACGCATACTGAAGCCGCAGGCTTTGTGCCGGTGAAGGTGCAAGTTTGTTCCCTCTTATATTTGTGTGCGTTATAACGCAGGTTAAAGCGACCTTATGATTTGCATGCGATCTCTATGCACTAAATACGTAAACATGCTTTGTAAATAGACAGATTATATATAATAATTGACAAAATTATGGTAATTGTTGTTAATATTAATATTGTATTATGCGACCTGGTTGACTTATTTCTACTGGTATACACTTTATTGTAACACATGTGAAAAGTTTAACACATGTTGCTGTTTATTCTGTAGCATTTATCAATAATGTACATATATATTGTTGATTGATAGAATGTTTATAAGGCGAATATACAAAGGCGCTCGACATTAAATGCTATATTCATAAGTTAACTAATCCTAAATATGTTTAGGAATAACCTGAATTAGAACATACAACATATAATATTTAACTTAAAATTACTATCAAAGGGAAATAATCGCGTTGGTGTAGAATACCATTTTGCACTTGTTCGCCTTCTTTTACTGAAAACCAGTCACAAATATGGCGTCATTAGCAGCGGGTGCTTTGAGCAGTTGAACTTGAGTCAGTTGAGAAAAACACCGAATAAGTATTGCTTGTATGTCAGTTTCAGGTGTCATTAGAACATTTCATATTTGTTCAAGATAATATGCTGAAAATTGAACATATACTAATATCTAGATCTACAATATTGATTAAATAGCAAAGGCGAGATGATCGTTATGTTTTGATTCATGTGCTAACTTGAATCATTCCAAATTTATTCATGTTATAGTTTGATAACTATTATTAACTAATTTATTCCATTTCAAGGAATATGTGAATTTAAACATATATTTATTTGATCAATGTAAGTTAATTTGCTCAACTATCACTAATTTTATATTTAGTTGATCTGTCCTAGAATAAATAATGTCACTGGTCATTGGTTAAATTTAAAATCTAATCCAGTCAATTTCCGACACAATCCATGTCTAGCAACAAACTGTGTGTGAATAATTGGTTGTGTGATATGTATGCTTTTAAATAAATTAACATCCTATGATATAAATTATGTGATGCCCATTTATTATTTTTAAGTTGTGCAGTTTCCACATCTTACCATTTTTGCACAATGGCAATATTTTATACTTGCATATTGTACATATTTGCAAAGACTATTCTAAATTATTTATTAGAAATAAGTGATGACACAATTTATTTTCCAGAATCTTTTACGCTGCGTAGAGATGTCTTTAGTAAGTTCTAACCGTAGGAGGAGGAAGACAGTTGTGAGGAAGAAGCCAGTATGGGATGTAAGTAGTGTTATTGAATTATATAAGTACACTATGCTATTATCATGGTTAATATTCTTAATAATATAGTCATAATTTAGAAGTGGTAGATAAAAAATGCCATCCATTGCAAAAGTTTAAGTTAATAATTTGTATCAATTTTCCAAAACAGCTGACATTTCTAGTGAGTGTCTGTACAGTGGCAGTAGACATTTCTAGTGAGTGTATGTTCTATAGCCATAACAACTAGACATTTCTAGTGAATTTATGTATTGATAATATAGTAGATGTACAGTGAGTACGTTATTTGTATTACAGGATACACTAAACGATCTGTCAGTATACAAACCTTCTATGCAAGAACTGGTAAGTACAATACAAATTCATAATCAGTTTAAAAGTTGTATACCTTCTCCATAGGACCAATGTTAATGGTAGTAAAATCTGTAATTTTCCCTGGGGATACCGTTAACTGCAGATTTTCAAATGACCCCCCATGACCCCCACTATTTCAAACACTGCTAGGCATTGTCCCAATCATATGCATTGAGGAAAAACATTGTTTTCTTCCATTGATTTTGTTCTGTAGGTGCAGCGACATGTCGCCCACAAATCTAAAAACCATATGTCTGTCAAGCTGGAGAAAATGAGAAAAGGTGAGACATTGTAGTGACCCTGTGCATTAAATCAGTAAATGTAGTAGATATATACATTGGTACTGTCAAACAGGTTATGTTTTACAAATTATTGTAAAATCAAACATTATTTATGTTATTTTATTACTATTATTTATTATTATTATTATTAAAACAAATTTATAGTGGGAAATATTGTGCAAACAGCATTTTTAAATTTATTAAAAAAAAAAGAAGTTTTGTAGTGGGAAAAGTTGTGCAAACAGTAGTGTGCAATTTCAAGTACAAAGCCCTTTGAGTATGATTTCATGGTCAAGCTAAAATTTCGTATGGGGGATTTCTGAACAAAAGTTCCGAATTGGGTATTAATTTGTACTAAAATATGTTTCGTAATCTCAAACCCTGACCTTCTTATTTATGTACTCAGGGCAAGTACTTTTGACATCAGGGTATTATTGCATAGTACATTTTCTTCAGTTGCATGTACATGTATTATCATCATATTTATTCCTATTTAGCCAAGCAGAAGCAGAGTGGAATGTCCATTGCAGAGGCAAGACAGATGGCAATAATGAAGGAAGTACTCTATGACCAGCAACAGGTAAAATATGTTTTTTTACATTTCACAGCTTTTCTGCACATTTTGGTTAATTGGCAGACATTTGGCAGACATTGCCAAGTCTAGTGTGATCTCTGTTTGAGAGCCAGAAAATATCATGATATTATCAGCCAATGCGATATATGTGCTGCGTTAGGTACTGTTTAGGGGTGAGTGGTATTGCACATTGGTAGATCATCACACTTCAGAACCAAGCTTTCCAATATTGAACGCACTAAAGTAACCCATCATCAACTTCAGCAGGTTGCGTATCTGATAGGGACATGATAGAATGCAATGTCTGAATTGCAATAGTGGATTTATCTTTCTTGGTTCGTCGCATATGGGTGAAGAATTCCTGCTGTGACATCAAATATAATTCACTCACTAGCCAGTACCAGCCCATGTTCGGAGGTTTAACCCTCTCCCTGCTGGATTAGACACAGATAGTGCTCTTTAGGGCATCTCCGGTTGCCTTCAGCAGGGAGAGGGTTAATCCATCACTAACCAATTTATGTTGCAGGTTCTTCCTGCATTAAACAATATACTGTAAATCATGAAATTAATGCGTCACTAATTTAATGCGACCTCTAGATTTTACACGTAACTGCGACACCAATAAAATGCGAACGGCCATGTCTCCATACATGTTTTCCTCCAAGTCTTACTTTTAATGCGCAGCAATTAAATGCGACAATACGGCAGTCGCATTTTTTGCATTAATATTCTGCTCGCATTAATTTCATGATTTACAGTAACAAGCCACATATGAACGATATAATTTTGAAAAGTGCGTCTAAGGTCTTAACCATTATAAATGTGAAATAATAATTACAATTAAGTTACCTTTCATTGCCTGTATCCTTTCTCCATAGCTGCAGGATACACTGTCAAAGTCTGACCAGATGATGGCAGTAGTGAAGAGTCTCTTTGAAGATCCTAAGGTGCGTTGTGATTAAAATGTTACATCATGTCTCTGTACTCTAAGGCTAAAAAAACAATTACAGCCCTACAATATTGTTTCATGCATCCTTGGTTCGTCAGTAACATCATTCAGTCAGGGCAGGTTGTACTGCATTGGTAGAACGTTTGGACTTTGGAGACAAAGGTCACTGGTTTAAATCCCAAATACTAAACTACGCTAAACCCCAAATAATAATTAAAATCCTTTTGAGAAAAGTGAAAATATTTTGTAATTTTCATTTTCTGTTTACGTTGTAGAGGTTCATGGGTTACCCGGAGATGACGTCGATTCCTAAAGCAGGTGGTGAGCAAACCAGGTGAGATGAAGCCTTTATGACTACATATACTTTTAAAGGCATAATATCACAGATATTTATGGTTGTTTTGGACTAGTTTTTAGCTATAACTGCAAAGTACATTCACTCAGACATACATACAATCATGTTTGTACTTCCAAAAAGCTTTCCACCGCTGTGTGGTTCACAAATCTCGACTACAACACCCGCGATCGACTACCGTATATCGCGGGTCATTGGCCCATACTGGGATATAAGCTCACTACCCCTTTTGGAGTAGATGAGCTAAGTGGGCCTATTCTGGGTTATAAGCCCAGTACCTTCTCTGCAAGTTTTG
>JAVCKX010075674.1:0-13238 GCA_034780695.1 Lepetodrilus gordensis | reverse complement strand
GTTAACTCTCTAGGTATGGTCCGACCTTTGATCCAGGGGATGTTGCCTTTCTTGAAGAATGTAGCAGATCGTTTTCTGTGGAGATTCATCATAGTAATTCGTATTTCAGAATGGTTTGTGAATATGCCAGATCCCACCTATATACCCCATTGTGGTTTATTGCCAAGGACACAGACTTGCACTCTGATTGGCTACTTGTCTATCTGCGAATGACAATGTCATTGTCCCCCAGCAAATCTTCCACCCACAAATGGGAGGGGCTTAACACAGACTTTGCACTCTGATTGGCTACTTGACTACCTGTCAGCTGTGGTCAATCAGGCAGCGAATTGAGGGTGACACACTTAATTAGGGGCTTCTCTCAGCAGTGAGCACCAAGTGTCCACACGTGACAGTAGCATGTTAGTCAGACCAGGCAGGGCAACAGACAATTGTGATTTAAGCAGAAAACAAGCCCAGACTGCCACTGCATGCCCCAAGCCAAGTCCATGGTAAATAAATCAACAGATTTCTGCAGATTTGAGGAAAGTTGCATTTGAGGAACATGTTAAGAAAACTTACAATTAGAAAATATTCTATTTCCACCAAAATCGTCACTTTTGAATTATTTGTTTTAAATTCATAAAAGTGTATTTTGTAATTTAAATGTACAATTTAATGAATCATGTGAATGTATTTTGGATTGGCACCACTTCACAGAGTAAGATACACTATAAATGATTTTTTTTTTCAAAGTCCTTAGGTGAATACCCAAAAAATAACAACATATTTTTGCCATGCAGGTTTGAATTTGTGTTAAATTGTAATTGTAAATAGTAGTTTGGAAAGTCAGCCATCTCAATGTAGATTAAATATCTCCTTTGAGAGGCTAAACAAATATTTGAAGCAACTAGCTGTATAGAAATGTAGCCGGGTGTGATATAAGATGTTCCTACTGGTCTCGGCCAGAGGGGTTACCCCTTTGGCTCATTCGGTAGAGCGTTGGACTCACAATCCAGTAACTCGGGTTCGAATCCCAGGGTGATCGGCATGATCCCCTGTTTCAGAAACATTGACACAAGCGGTTGCAGCCAGATCAAGACCAAGACCAAAAATCAATAGGGCTGCTCGTTTACACATAGCCGGCGTAACCACATCCACATTCTACTAATATTTTTTTCTTTTTTTTCTTTACATTCTTATCGTGAATCTTGCATTATTATTTATTAAAATGGGTTTTTAATCACACTCAGTTGAAATCAAATGCATTACAACATACGGTGAATGCTATTACATACAGTAATCAATTTTGCTTTCTATCTGGCAGAGTGGCACAAGCGGCGTATGCCGGCTAGACTTTTGCTGGCTAACTGTCAAATAAAGTACTCTAGCCGCCGGAAGTAACTCTAACGTCGCCCGGCATACGCCGGCTTGACAAATAAAGCGCCACTAATGTGTACTGTCAGTCAAAGGGAGGCAACTCTAGCCTATATTCTAAGTAAAGAAGTGTTCCCAAATGTATCTTGTAGTCATTCTCTAATGTGACTAATTATCCGGTCTTTTACTTTGTACTCTGTATTTGTGTATTTGACGAATGCTTGTTTAAGTTGGGTATTAATAAATATCTTCTATATATAATATGGGCTATAACGCTGAAGTAAATGAGGATTTAGGATTGAATAATCTCAGACTTTACTACCAGTTGGAATCAGTGTGAGATTTTTTTTAATGTATATATACACAATCGTGTGATGTTCCAATTCATCAGATATTTACTAGAGATATGTTTGCTTTCATTGTAACTTTTTTCTCGCAATTTCTTACTGTTGATTTCCTATATTATTTCAGGGATTGCCTTTAAAATCGCCACCCACTAGAAACCGACCTGCTCAAAAACCAGAAGGTGACCAATCCGGTGAGTCCTCATCGTACACTAACTAGTCCACTAACTAGTACACTAACTAGTCCACTAACTATTACACTAACTATTACACTAACTAGTCCAATGCATGCAATTATGTTCCGTGATAAAAGCGGTGATAATAATTCAACGGTTTTACAGTAGGATATAAAAGCACTTAGGTTATCACTTGTCAGAAAGATTTTGCCTTATGTTACGGCTGTGTTACCTGGGCCCATTCCACAGGGCAATGGTAGCACTACAAGAGTAGCACATAGTTGCTAAGGAATTACAACTCTTGTGGCGCTGTGATTGCTATTTGGAACTGGGGCCATGGATCTCCTGTTTCTAAGTGGCCTAATTCTAAGGTAACCTATAACTCTTGACAACCTTAGCCTAAAACATTGCTTTGGTCGAGTTGTCGCGTATGGGTGAAATATTCCTGCTGTGAGGTTGAGCACTAATTCATTAATATTCTGTGGTTGACTTCAAGTTTAATTTGTCGTCACCTATGGGTGAACGAATCCCGCTGTGACGTAAAACAACAATTCACTCAAGTTTAGTTAGGGCCCAGATCTTAGATTTGTACATTTCTTTGGCTGTTTACAAATCCGGATAATGATCATAATCAGATCAAACCCCAAGTTCAGTGTATAATTTATTTCTGCAACAAAGTGACCAAGATTTTGGTTACTTTCATTGTAGTAATTGTTATTGAATAACAACATGGGCATCCATCTATTGTTCTTCAGACGACAACAGACTGAACAAGCCTGGGCGGAGAAGACGTGGTCCTAGAGACAACGATTCCGACAACGACAACCAGAACAACACGTCTCAGTCCACACAACCTCGGTCTGGCACTGAGTCCGCCGCCTCCGACCGACCGACCGATGACCGTCCGACCTCTGACCGTCCGACCTCTGGAAGCCAGTCTCCGAGGCGGAACTATGGCGGAAACCAGTCCAGCCCGCGACGCTACGGAAGTGGCGGTCCCAGGGGCAGAGGGGGGTCACGTGGGAGAGGGGGTGATGGGAACTACCAGGATGACCGGGGGGGGTACAGGGGAAACAAGGAGCGTAGCCCACGGGGACGCGGGGAGGGTCGAGGTGACAGACGTGGGGGTAGAGGTGGGAGAGGGAGAGGGGGAGGGGGAAGAGAGGGCGGGACAAACCCCCGTGCTAATGCTCAATCTAGTTCTTCTAATAGTGCTGCACCAGTCGTTAATGGCCCAGCCAATGGTACGGATTAACACAGTTTTCTATGTCTAATAACTAACACCCGACACATCATCGTTATTAATACCATAAACATGATTTATCCTGGGTGAAATAATCATGTATTAACATTTTCTAGCTTTGAAAAGGATGTTCTTTTTCGTAACAGCTTCAAATGCATATTTTGCTCTGTTTTCATTTGCTTGTCAGATGTTATGTTATATATATACTTAATATGTATGTTTCTATGTTGGCTGTTATATTAATAATAAGCTTAATTGAAAATATTTTGAAATAAATACTCATCAATTTGTGGGATCAAAATGTCTAAGGAATGGTTGTAAATTGCATTCAATTTCAGCCTAACTGGTTCATGCATTATCAACATACTCATCGCAGTCTCATTCTGTTCTCTGCCACCGGCACAAGATATACTTATGATGTCTCAAGCTTACAAAGTTAGATCCTAGCTACCAATGTTATTGACAGCATCTGAATTCCTGCTTTGCTTTCCAACAGTAACATTGTTTATGGAGTCCGCAAATTCAGTCTGGAAAGTATGATTTGTCCAAGAATGAAAATGTGTTACACAATTCAACGATTGAGGATGGAAACTAAAACAGTGCCTTGCATGTGATGACTATCAAATTCGGCTTCAACCCAATTTTTAATAGATTAATAAAGCCGTGTAGTACAGGTCTGGGGTTGTCTTTCCAAAATCATGCCACACCACCCTCCTAATTGCATCTGGGCATTCTCCTTACGTCACTGTTTACAAATGAGATGTGTTTTAATTCTATTGTGATTGAAAGGTTGGTTAGACACATGCCTGATTTACATTATGGTCTCATCAGTTATCGGTTATTAAATGTTATGCAGATTTACTGTGTCAGTGATTCATCTGTTGCATGTTGATCGTATCACTCGAAATTATCGCATCGTTTTTCAATGTATGTAGATTTGTACAGGAATATAAACTTTGTTGCAAGATATATGTAGAAATTGATGCAATGACGTTGAATCGTATCACAACTGAGTTAGCTGGTCTTTCACACTTGATTCTAGTCATGTTTAGCTAGCTTTAGCAGAACTATTTTAGCCATGACAAACCATATCTAATATCTAATTTCTAATTTATAGTGGTTAGCAAGCGATAGCAAGTGATATTTAATAGATTATGCCCAATTGTGCGTCACCATCTTACAGACTGTGTACAGTATACTGAAAATTAACTTACAAGATTTTGATCCATGTAACGATGTTATGTAAAGTGTGTGATAATGATGTGCAACAACATATTGTGAATACTCTATTAACCCTCTCCCTGCTGGATTAGGCACTGCAAATTAGGGCATCTGGTTGCCTTCAGCATGGAGATGATCCAATTGTAAACCAATTGTATATTTTCTATTTGATCGTGGATGTTTTTTGTTTGTTCTTTATATTTGTGTCACGTCTTGTCAGTAACGTGGCTGATATTTTTGTACATATCAATATGAAATATTCAGGTATGCGTGTTTACTATTGATGTTTGAACATGGAAAATGATTACGAGTGTTGAGCTAGTATGTGAACTTCATTGCAATATTTTGAAACGTTAGTGAAGATGTATACTTACATTATGATATTAAAAACCACAATTTAATATTTCAGCTGTGATTTATTGGTTAAATTATTCCAATGTGCCAAGAAAATTATTAAATCGTGCCATATTCTAATTCATTGTACATATTAATAATTTTGTTGCAAAAACATTAAACATAAGGAATATCATTTGGCGAATATATCAGTAGGTAATCTTAGCGTTACACATTATTTTGATTTAAATATTAAGCCAAGCATTGAACTATTTTGGGATGCTGATTTAGAACAAAAATATTATTAAATGGGTATTTTTGTTCATAAAGTTTATTTGAAATGTACACAAATTTGGAAAGTGCTAATGTGTTATTCTGCTGCAGAAAGAATGTGTAGTGCTAATGTAAATATGGTAGCTTCTGAAAGTTATTGCCTGAATAGACGTGTTCTGTTTACATTAGATGTCCTGTAATGGAACAAGTTGCATTAGAAATACTGAAATACATTGTTTCGAAGTGACAATCACCCAAAACCTTGACGCAATTATCCAATCCTCCAGTAAAGAGTTATTTGTAATGTCTGCCTCATGTTATTGAAGGTTATTTCTTTTCTGCCTCAAAAAAGGGGACTATTTATGACTATATTTGCATATAAATGTAACATGCTTGTTGTTATTTAGGCATTCAATTTATTGAGGGGAGATAACAAGATCTCGAATCTCACCCGAGTGTGTTTTGATATGGTTGTTATCCTACGAGTTGATAAAAGTAATGTAAATATGAGGGTTGTCTGAATATTTATATTACTTTTATTAACAAGTTGGATAATAACAATATCGAAACACGAGGGTGAATTTCTATTTATCACCCAATAATGTAACAAAAACAATATGTTCACATGTAATGTATAAATATTGTACCTCACTTGCCCAGTTACTGAACAGAAGTCTCATATGCACCCGCTATGGTGACAATTGAGGAGTGAAATTGACAACCCATGCAAAACACGGATGTGACCAACCGCCAAGTTGTCACAACATTAACCAACTGATTGATTAGAAACATCTGAAGTGATATCTCCTAGGAACTACTAAATATATTTGTTGATAAATGGTTGATTTAACACGGCATTAAAATTTGTCAAAGGGAGATAACTGTGCTTCTATCAGATTCATAAATTGAATTTTTGAAATTCATGTTTTGTACCTATTATTCAAAGTACCTGATACCCAGGAATATTGCCTGTTCTTTTGAAACCACTTTTTATCAATTTGACTATTTGTTTTGCAATTTTGCTGTTCTGTTTACATTTAAAATATTTGCCATAGAAACTATTGTCCTGACAATTCAAAAGTTACTTGATCCAACTGTAGTTCTTTTTATGGGCAGAACATGTATAGAAAAATATTGTTTTATTCATCACACCTTGCTACTAGGAATATATTTTATGCGTAGTTTGCTATAGTGTAGTATTTGATCTTGTACATACGTTTTCATAATTGAAGATGAATATTCCAGGATTAATTAATTTAGCATTTGCTTTAAAAATGGTTACAAAATTAGTTCTGCTTTAAAATAGTTTATCAATATTACAACTTGACATCATTTTCAAGAACGATTCTCCTATTGAAGAAGAAATTATTAGTTGTGTTCACATGTATGTTTTTCTCTTGAACCTAGTATATTTAACCAAGTGAAAGTTTTCATATCATTAGATATTTGATGTCCAAGGTCTGGGTTTGAATCCCGGCCTAATGTGAAGACAGTTATGTCAGGGACCACTACACATATCACACAAACAGCCTTCACATATTATATGTCGTGTTGTCTTCAGCATACTGTCACTTAATACAATAATTCACTCACTCGGCATATCATTGCGGGAACAAACTTTTCTGTGATCATGTACTTCAACTGTTTCAGTTCATCTAAGTGAATGGTTAGCTTACCTAGACTGGGTTGTAGTAAATTCTCCATCCATGTTCTGGTAAACCCAGAGGCCGAGATACTCTACTGTTAATAAATGGAAGATATGGCAGTCTTAAGCTTTTTTGTCTATTAAACCCAATGTTATAATGATTTTGGTTTGAAAGTTTCATGTGTATACAAATCCGGTCACAGTCAGCTTTGTGTTATCATTATGAGGGCTGATAATGGTCTTCATGTTTGTATATTGACAAACCTTGTTGAAAAAAGAAAAAAAACATGGTTGAGTATATAAACTAAGACTGGTTCTCATGTGTGTAATATTCCTATTATATTTACAGTTTTATTCGGAAATGTGAAATATTTATTCCATTTAATAAATTATATGTTACTAGTACTTAATATTGTAAATATCATTGAAAAATACTTTTTTTGTCACAATTACTCAATTATAGCATCGATACTTAAACCTAAATTTATGTCTGTATTTTCAATGAACTAGTTATCATTACTGTCATTGAATTGTGAAATTATGTCTGCAATATTTCAATGTTTATATTTCTATTATAAAATTAATGTATTTTATTTTGTGTCACAATTTTGATGTATTTAAATTTATGTTGCCCAATACCACAACTGAAGAACTTTAAATGTCTCTAAGAACAATTCTATGCATTATTTACAAGTTTGCTACGAGGGAGTAAGTATGGATTATTTTCTATACGGGAAGTATTTTCTGAAATCTTGAAGAAAAAATATATTGACATATACTTTTGTCTGCAAAACCTCCCCCACAAAGGGACATATAAATGGGTTTAAATGTTGTACATATGTTGAGTTTATATTTCTATGTCATGTGATATACTTATCAGGGACCTGTTGCTCAGAACTATTGTAGCTACAACTATTGTAAGGTCAATGCTTTCTATTGTGGCGGGAGCCCAGTTACAACTATTGTAGGGCTACAACTGTTCTGAGCAACGGGCCCCAAGACTGGATGTAGACACACAACACAATCAACAAGATGTAACAAGACAGTTGATTGGTCAATACTGTTTGATTGAATCGAGTGACAGGATAATGTCAGTGCATGATTGGACGAGCCAGCTGTTCCTATTTTTTGATTAGATTGTTATGTGTTGGAATTGACTGTTGATTGTTATAGTGTAAAATTATAAAGTTCTATTTTATGTACCAGATGAATGGGGGATGGGATGTTCCATTTGGACCAGCTCAGGGGGTGACAGGTTGCAGCCTCTTACCACTATGTATGGCTTATACTCTGATAATAAATTCTTCAATTTGGTGATGAGAACAACACTTGTGTTTGTTATTCTCAACTAAGAAGACGATGTGTGAAAACATATCACAGGAATCGGATACTTCATAAAAGACCTGTCGTTTGCTGGAAACTGACTAATCTTGCTCCAAAATTACGAAACTTTATTTTTAGTATTATTTCATGCTGAACTCAAAATTTTGTTTACAAATCCACATACAGTAGACCTCACATATAATGTACTCATTGGGACCGGCTATTTTTGTCTGTTATATGAGAATGCCATAATTAGCGTTATACGGGACCGGGACTTCAGATTCAGTACATTATAGGCAAGTGTCTGGTTTATGCGAGGCTGTTATATGCAAGGTCTACTGTATATTTGAGCCTGAGCTTGAAATGGTACTTGAAAAAGTGTTTTAATATCTGGGTCTGAAGTATTTTTATATAAAACATCTCGGAATGGTATTTATGCATTGGCGATTTACAAAGCATCTTTCTGAATTTAAAAGCATTCATGTATAATCATGCCTGATTTTAAAAGACAGAAATCTTAAGTCTTGTATTTATTACTGAATAATATAAGCCATAAAACAGGACTTCTATTTTCATTTATTAATTCGGTAGCAACCTCAATCAAAAAAACATTTCACAATAATCACCAACTGCACTCATTTTATCCATCAGAAGCAGTAAGACTTCTTCTTGTTAAGCTTTCCAGTTTTTTCAACTGAGGCCATCCGATTAACTAAATATTAGAGGTTGTAGTCTTCACACAACACTGAATGCTGCTCTACATGGACTGGTTCACTATCACAGCTATAGCTATTTGAGGGGATTCTCTGGCTAGACCTACATTCATGTATAATCAGACAAATCTTGTCTACAGTAACACCACTCGCAGGAACATCCATGGTGAAAATTCCTCAGGTAAAATCTCTCCACAGTTAATACCACGAATCCTGTCTTGTCCTGGGTAATGAAGATTGGTTCCTCCAGCTCCAATCTGTCTGTCCATAACCACTGGATGTCCATACTGACTGTCCACAATCTGACTGTCTGATCACAATCACTGACTGTCCACAATCTGACTGTCTGATCACAATCACTGACTGTCCACAATCTGACTGTCTGATCACGATCACTGACTGTCCACAATCTGACTGTCTGATCACGATCACTGACTGTCCACAATCTGACTGTCTGATCACAATCACTGACTGTCTACAACCACTGACTATTCACAATCACTGACCAACTGCCCCACAATCTCCGACTGACTGTCCACAATCACTGACATTGTTCTTGGTTGTCATGACAACCACCTCCAGGATCCAAAACTCCTGACATACTATCTCCTTAGAAAATGTACAGCTCTCGAATCGTACGTCAGACTCTGAATTTGTCAATATATATGGCCTCAGCCTCACAGAGGATGAAGTGGGAGCTCCGGCTAATCTGAGCTAGGTCTGCAGTGCGCTCAGAATCTCTTCCTTGGTGAACTCCTTGAACTCTCCAGACAACAGCTCTTCCCGGAGTTTCTCTGACTCTGGGTTTGTGGGCGGAAGGACTGTCAGAGGACGGATGAACTCCTTGGGTCTGTGGAGGTGCTGCGTCTCTCCTGCGCTCACGTGCGCGCTGTGTGCCTCCCTCCGCGTGATTGGGGCGCTGCCTGGTCGGACCTTCGGCACGCGCTGGAGTTTGTCTAACGTGGTGTCGCCAGCGCTGATGTTGACATTTGTCCTCTCTCTGACCTTGATCAGTGTCTGAATGAAGGAAGAAACTAAACTATGAAATTGGCATTGTATTAGGTTGTTCGGAATGAATGGAATATAGCCTTACGAAAAAATATGTTGTAGAAAGGACAAAGGTAAACTATGTAATCTTCATGTATGTGGTGACAAACCATGAAATTTAATTTCTGTCGGTGGAGTGTTGAACTCACAATCCAGCAACTCTGGTTCCAATACCAGGATTCAGGCACCACCATTGTAACTGAGGACCATGCTGATTCCAACCTGAGTTACTGAATTGTGAATTCAATGCTCTACTGACTGAGCCAAAGGGGTAACCTCACTGGCCAAGACCATGTTATATGATGAATATCACACCCGGCTACACCAGTGTTCGAAATAGAGCCTGTCCGCACGCCCGCGACAGGTTATTTTCAGCAAGGACTGGTAACGTTTTCTCCTTGCACGCCCGCATGTCGTGTTACTTTTTGTTTGTTTTTCAAGATGTACATCATCGATCACTGGCCAACATGTATGAGGACGTGTAACTTCTCAGACTTACCAGTCCTCATGTCTGGCAGTGAAATTGCTGGAGTTTTATACACTGGGCTACACATATATCTGTGGACAATATATATCTGTGGACAACATTTCGGATAACCTCTCTGTGACCAAGACCAGTAGGAGCACCACGCCCAGCTACATACATATCACAGTATATAAGACAATCTCTGAACTGTAGATAAGACTCTTACCCTCATGGTGTCCTTGGCTGACAGCACTCGGTCATAGTTGTCTTTCTCTGTACTGGCTTTCTCCTGGAAGAGCTCACCACACTTCTTGTTGTAGAGGCGTCTGTAAGACGAAAAATATTTCAATGAAAATACGTTGAACACATAAAGCATATACAGAATTTATTGATAGGTTGTCAGAGAAGAGAATGTTCCTGTGTTTTATTATTAGATTATTATTATTTTTATTATTTTTTTTTTTTAAAGATATACAGTAAACCTCGCATATAACGTACTCATTGCCATTGGGACCGGCTATTTGTGTCCGTTATATGCGGTCCGTTATACGCATATGCCGTAATTAGCATTAGACAGGATTAGATTCAGTCCGTTATAGGTGAGTGTCCGGTTTATCCGAGGCCGGTATATGCGAGGTCTACTGTATATATTAAAAAACAATGACAAATCTGCCGGCAGTAAGAGGGTGACCTGAGTTCTGTGTTCTGCATCATGAGGTCATGCAGCTTCTGTCTGTACTTGTCATCTACCACCTGGACCTTCTCCTCAAACTGTTCTTCATACTCCAGCAGACGCAGCTTCTACACAAAATGTTCATGACCAAATAATACCATTTTCTTACATTCACAAACAGGGATGAATGTAGTATGGAAATTATCAGAATAATCTTCCAATAATATTACAAAGAGGTTTGTGAAAATAACATCTTCGCTTATACAAGTGTTCATAGATCAAAATTCCAAAACATTTTGAGTACGATTTCATGCTCAACCCAAAGTTTTGAGCTTGAGCATGAAATTGTAGTTGGAAATGTTTCGTAATCTCGGGGGCCTGGACACACGGCTGTCAACTACTCACGGTATCGGTCAGTGTCCTGGTAGTGTTGGTCAGCTGCTGGCATGTCTCCTGGTACCGGATGGTCAACTCCTCCAGGTCAGTCTTAGTCTCCTGGACAACACAGGCACAATTGACCAATGGGAAGCAGTCTTTCTTATGAACCATGGAGAACCAACCAATCAAATTCTACCATTTATACTACTCTCTACAAATTATGACTGCATATGCATACTCCAGTTAATAACTCATCATTTGAAAATGTCAATATCATCATAAGTATTGGGAAATTAGTAGACACCCATTTATACAACCTCATCTACAATATCAACTCAGTTTATTAAATAACAAAAAGGAATTCCTCATCACCAGAAACTGTCCTTTAATTTATTGTCCCTAAACATACGAACACCAATCATTTTTAATTTTTGTATTTTTCTAATAATTCGAACGGCTATAAATGTAATTATTTTCTCCTGTTCGAATTAATAGAGAAAATATGGTACATGATAGTTATCCTTATACTATAGCACAGACGTTATTCTGCAGAGGTTTAATATGGAATTGTGTAATCATTGAAGTGTTTACCTCGAGTTCTGCCGATGCCTTCTTGAGTCTCTCCAAGTCTGAAGCAGCGTTAGAGAACCTTCTTATGAGAGCCTGAAACATGGTCAAACATCGTACTGTGGGGTTCTAAGATTTTAACGAATGAAAGTGTTCACAGACATGTGGGATTAAGCTCTTGTCACAGGAATCATACTGATGGAAATTTGTACATACATGTATTTGGAAATTGGTAAAACTGAAAATATATCTGGCCCTGAGATTACGATTTCTTTTTTAGTATGAACTCAACATTTTGTCCACAAATCAACATACAAAATTAACTTCCATGAATAATGAGCACATAATTAAAATGTTTGCATGTCTGGAATAGGATAAAATACCAGAATTTCTAAATTTCAACATGTAGATGTAAACATGTAGGTTGCAAGGTGTGTAGCTATACTCAAGATGAATCCAAATACATTTCTTAGCTAGTTTTATGTTTGAAATTACAGTGAATGAACATTATACATTAAAATAGCTACACATCTGCTTGTACATACAAACCTTATTGTTTTATAATTTCCTTACTTTGTCAGAAGATACATCACACGTTCACAACACATCAATTAGTATGTTAGTATTCATTGTTCAATTTGAACACAACTGTGAATAATTTGTGAATTCCGTACAGGATAATGCATCATCAAACAAAATGAGTATAAAAAACAACATGCATATAGATTAGTATCAAAACATAATAGATAATACATGCTTTCTGATACAGATTAACAAATGATGCATGTTCCAATACATATTCCAAAACTTAGGCCAACTGAAAAACATTATGGAATCTGTACAATAATTTTATGTTATAATTGTCTTGTGAAATTAAACCCAGACAAAAAAAAGTAATGATACCAGTATTCTTACATTCCAAATACGATTAGCATAAAATGGTTAATACAGAACAAAACCTGTTCACAATATTTGAACTGATTAGAAACTCTTTTAACACATGCAATACAGAACACAAAACTCGCACAGGATTAATAAACATCTGTCAAAAATAGTGTTTCACATCAACATTGTGCAATGCATGTAAGTAATTGTATATGTAGATATACACGATGTACCAAACTAACTAACCGTAGGTGCAAAAGATGATCTCAATTCCTAGAATGTAAACACATGAATATACTCAATATCATCTCCTATAAATAAGACAGCCTGATTATGTTAGCAGACTCATTTGTCAATTGTTGTTTTATATAAATTCTGAAAATGATCTTATCCGACATAATAAATAAACTGCATATGTAACCGAGGACCTCTAGCCAGGACCAGTATGAATAGCTCACATCACACAGCCACATATTGGTCATCTCAACAACTCTAGCCATAATAATGCATGATAATGTAACCTCTCTAGCCAGCACCAGTAGGCATAGCTCACATCCCATGATGGTAATCTGAACTTCAACCCTTGTTATAATGC
>JAVCKX010075568.1:0-13240 GCA_034780695.1 Lepetodrilus gordensis | reverse complement strand
CATATGACCTGATGTGCTGAGCATATGACCTGTTTCAGGTGGAGATACTGGAGGGGAGAGACAAGGGCAAGCAGGGTCTGGTCAACTGTGTCATCAAGGAGAGGAACTGGTGCTTTGTGGAGGGACTCAACTGTGTAGGTGTTTACAGTCTACCATGTACACAGCTATCATCAATAAAACAGTGCTCTTCTCTGTACAACTGCACTGACAAGTATCATTTACATTTACAAAGTTTGACACAAATATATTATAGAGAAGTTACAGTAACTGTTGGAGATGAGCTAAAATGTATTGATAATGGAGAACATTTTCAAATATACAGTAGACCTTGAATATACCGGCCTCGGATAAACCGGCCACTAGCTAACTAAAGTCCCGTTCCCGTCTAATGCCAATTACGGTATATGCGTCTAACAGACTTCGCATATAACAGACAAAAATAGCCGGTCCCAATGAGTACGTTATATGTGAGGTCTACTGTAGTATTGAATCATCTAAGTGTTAGTTAATATTAGTAGACAGATGTGGTGATTGGTGGGTTGTCTCTGTTATGCAGGCGTTCCGGTGGGTGGACAAGACACACAGTACCCACGGCACCATGTTGAAGGAGGAGAAACCACTGCTCATCACCACTGAGGTCGCTCTGGTCGACCCCACCGACGAGTACGTATCGTCGGCGTCATATATCATGTCTAATCTGTGTCACACATGTATCAAACAGGTTTTATTTATGTTCTTAAGGCTGTCACAGAGTTGTGTCACATTCTAAACTCATCCACTGCCCAGGGCAGATCACAGGATTTATAGTTTTTGATGTATGTCCGTCTGTCTCATTGCTGGTAACATGGCTTTGGGTGTTCTTCAACTGCTTCAAAGATGATATTTTCCACTATTTTTTCTTTTTTCCCTCGTTTTTTTTTGGCTAGTGCATAATATTATTTTTCAGTAAAAATGTTACATGATAAATGTTTAGTGGTATGTGTGACCGTGTAAACATGACATTACTTTCCTCTGGATATCGTCAATGTCTAGATGGGATTTTGCGCAGGAGTAGATTGACAAACTTTGGAGCCAAAGTGCCTGAGTATCTACTATCAATGTTCGCAGAAGTTACTTTTCTGATACGAATATCATATGATCCTCAATGTTTGTACTGTTGCAATGCAGGTATTATCCTCGATTCGTCAGTACCAGTTTGTGCTAGTAAGTTTACTTACGGTAACTCTCTCCATGCTGGTTGGTTGATATACCCTAAAGAGCTGTGCCAGCAGGGTAGAGGGTTAATGCACACTTAGTGATACAAGTATGTATGATGCAGGTTTCTTCCTGCCTTAACCCTCTCCCTGCTGTATTAAGCACGTGCACACCTTGTTAGGGCATCTCTGGTCTCCAGCATGGAGAGGGTCAAATTGGCAAGCCGTGATACATGTGGCAATCTCAAAATCCACTCACTCTAACCCAAATAAAATAAAGTAACAGGTTCCATGTTGGTACATTACAGTAAAGGCAGCCCTGTTGACTGGCGCTACACTGAGGAGGGTAACCGTGTCAGAGTTTCCAGACGAACTGGCCGCGTCATCCCCATCCCCAAGACGATAGAAGACGAGGCGTACGACATGACGAAGATCAGCTCTTATAAAGGTATTCAGGCAGTCGAGCTACTCCTTTATCTACCAATAGCTACTGCACCTAGGATAATGTAACCCTTTATCTACCAATAGCTGGGCTGCATCTAGGATAATTTAACCCTTGATCTATTATGCCCATGAGAGATATGTAAAATCTATTTTTCTATATCGACATACTCGTGTAAACAATAACGTGAACAAAATATGCAAGACAGTCTTGACATCGATGTACAAATACCTACGTTTTATTGGGAAAATCGTAATTGAATTGCACGAGACTTTTTAACATCAGTGCATTGAGCATACCTACTACCTAGTGTGGAGTTTGGTGCTATAGAAATTAATATTGTTATTAAATGTACATTTTTTTCTTTCTTCAGAAACTGACAAGGATACGAAACAAAAAGTTCTCCAAGAAATTACTTTCAAACCGAAATCATGTACTTTTGAACAAGATATTATGGACAAAATGGGAATTGTGGAAAATAGAAAGCCAGCAAAGACATATTGGTATTAGTGATTTATAAAGAGAATAAACCTTGAGATTTATAACATGTTTGTATTTACTCGAGTTGAAACCAGTGAGAAGTCTCTATTGTGGTGTTCCTGTATATAGATCTTGATGGAGGCAATAACGCTCCGTACCTCTCGTCATAACCATCTTCCACATTCACCGGAAGAGGGGCAAATATCGCAGCTATAGACTATTGACCCACTAATAATGCTTCGCACATGCGGTACAAGTACCTGGCCAGCGTTTCACGAAAGGGGTGTAAATTTACGCTGGACATAAAGCACGAAGTCCATGTAACTCTGTGCATGTACTCCCGTGCTTTACGTCCAATGTAAATATACACCCCTTTCGTGAAATGCAGGCCATAGTTCATGAAGTTAATTGGTGCCTTCCATGTGCACCAGAAGAGGGGTAAACTGACTGTTGACACTCGGCGTGTTGCTATTTATAGACCTGGTACGGCCCACTATGATTTTTCTGCTTAATTAGAAAACTTCATCTGCACCCAAAGTGTTCACACTATTATTATATTAAATATATTTGATCGTGCATACAGTACAAGGACGAGATCTGTGGACAGTGAAGGTGGTGCAACTCACTGCAAGGTTCTTACTTCAGACATTTAATATCACTCGGCTTAGTCAATACAAGGAAACAGAGAGCAACATTCAGTTATCTTGAATATTTACACACCGATACCTTGTTCACTTGAAGTAGACAATATGTGGAATATGTACACTACAGTTACAATATTTTAGAGATTAACTCTTAGAAATGTAACCCAAGTTGAGTATGGCAGTTCATCTATACGAGTCAGTCAGGCTGTATTTCATAGTATTTCAGCTCGTTGTGATGGTGAAATCTGTGACAAGTTTCTTCAGCCATGATTGAACCAAGAATGAAAAGTGCACTGTATACAATTTACACTGTATACAATTTACACTACATATTCACAAGGATTTAATTCTTCTGCAACAAACATAAAAAGAATTGTCTTGCACATTATTTGAACTTTATTCATGTCTTTTCTGTATCAAGTAACAATAGTAATTACATAAGTATTCTAAGTTAATAAGACCACTGCATCCCATGTCTGAAACCGAAAAATAGCAATCTTGAATTTCTCACTAAAAATACTGCCAAGTGAAAAGAAAAACCTATTTCTACTAAGTTTCATGGTTCTCACTATTGATGTCGATGAAACACTTGGGGTATTTGTAACATATTTTCCAGTGAGTAAATAGTCTTAGACGTGAATGTGAAAAATGCCATGATATATTAGATCTTGCTGACATTTCAGCATATATACACGATTTTCTTTGAGCCAATGTTTGTAAATTATTCTCTGGAAAATTGTTTCAATAACTGAAAAAAATAAAAACCCAGGAAATATGAACACAAACATTTGGTTAAACCATTCAATCGAAACTGTAAAATATATAAACTTGATACAAGTGGTAAATCCAGCTGTTCAAAAGCAGTGTTCAAAAGGACACTACTGATTGCCGCCGACAAAGCAAGTCAAGAAATTTATTTAAAAGACATTTCTTACATCCACTCTTCACAATATTTATAAACATCCACCTTATCATGATAAGAAGTAATGGTGTTTTAGCATGGCAGCAAATCATGGTAAGAACCACAGCCCAATTATACAAGAAATATATTTGATTTGGCAGTCCAAGTGAATGCACATCAAAATTGAATTCGCACAAGAAATCTTGCACTGCACATTGTCAATTATTGATGCAGATAAACACAATGTAATCTTTCAAATAATCTTTAATTTAATGAAAAACACTAGCATGATTAACATTTACAATAAACAAATCTTCTCGTGGATGAACAAGAATAACTTTCAATGTGTGATATCAAACAGGTTGAAAGCATACGCTAACAGTACACTACAACAGAAATTGCACTGTAAACAAAACTATAATACATAACAATAATCAATGCTTTATGAAATGGTTTCACTTTTGCAAAATAAGCACAAACGTTTCGTAGAATTCAAAGTTGGATCCATATCTACAAATTTACAGGTCATTTAGCCTGTGATCCTTAATCAGTACTATGCAGGTCCCGAGTGATGTGGTTGCACTATGGAAGATCTTCAAATGACATCATATACACTGTACACCATAATGAGGATGAGATGATCTGAATTCCCTGTGTTCTTGGTGTTCCTATTCCTTCTCATGTTCCCACTAATAGTATGGTCGTCTGGGATTGTTCTGCAAAAAGACATTGCAGGTAATCCACATAAGAAAATGGCCCATTAAGCAACAAGTAAGGATGAAGACTTAACGGTCTCGGAATAAACTTCTAACATATTTGGCACATCTGAGGAGTATGTTCCACTTAAACATAGATCGTACAATGCCTTGTCCAACTTTTACATATTGGCGTACGTTTTTCACACAATGCGCGTGCTTGCTTATTGGCGGCCGTGATACTTATTGGAGCCCTAGTCACACTTGTTGACGTGCACGGACAAAGTTATTGGATTCAAAGTTATTGGATTGAAATCTATGTTTAACTATACGTAAATATTGAATGGGATAGATTTTCATAAGCAAATCAAATGTGCTAGCCTGGGATAGTATAAATTATTGAATGTACTCTGTTGACAAATTTTACACAAATCCTGTGACAACTACATGTATGATCAAATACTTCGAGCACTATCTAAGGAAAATGAGATGTCCAATATTTAAGAAACAGGATGTTTAAAATAATACAGTACATAGACCACATGACTGTCACTATGAAACTCTACTCCTGGGGCTGCTTCTTTCTAGCTGTTCTGTCTGTACTTTCTGTCCGACGCATGTGCAGTGTTGATCCTTGGTAACTGCGCATACATCTGACAGAAAGTACAGACAGAACATCTAGAAAGGAGCAGCCCCACTATGTGAAGGTTTGTGTGTCATGTAAAAACGAGAAGACTAGTGGCACTAGGATTCCAGTTTCTACATCGAGCATCCCATAAACTTACCAGGGGATTTGGTCTGAATCTGTAGTACAGCATCCCATACACTTACCAGGGGATTTGGTCTGAATCTATAGGCCAACATCATCCTCTTCCGGTAAGCATCAAACTCGTCATCATCCGTACCCAGCTCAGCTGGCTTTTCCACCCCCAGACCTTGACCTTGCACCGCTGTGTTACCCCTGGAGGCAGGAGAAGACAACTGTCATGAAATACTCCCTTGGAGATGTGAAGATGTCATTAGAAATACCATCTGGTTGAACTTATCAGAACAAACAAATTTTCACTTTGTACAGCTTGTTAGCTTGTTCACATTGGTATGTCTCCATTGAATGACATATTTCCCAAACAATGTAACAATTCCTAGACTCAAGAATATTATTCCTGACTGACGTGACAATTCCGCAATTGATTTGTATACTTCCTAACTGCCGTGACTCAATCACATACTTCCTAACTGCTGCGAGAGACAATTCCCTGAGTCAACCACATATGTCCCGACTGGTGTAACAATTTCCTGACTCACTAACACACTTCCTAACTGCTGTAACACTCAACAGACAACTCCCCAATTCCCCGACTTACTTCCCGACTGGCGTGACAATTCCCTGACTCTCTGTTCCCAGTCCCTCTCCCTCCTGCCATCCCAGCTTCTGCAGCATCTTGAAGCCGATGTTCTCACACGTTATCTTGAACTCCTTGTACTCAGAGTAGTCCGGCTCGCGTCCCTCCTTCAACGCCTGACACAGAAACATACAAGATTGTCAGGACATCTAGCGCACATAGGTATAGTAAGTCTGCAGGATCAATTCCTTGGCTATAAAGCATGCAATTTCATCAGTAAACTTATAGAAGATATAACATTAAAACTAACATAGAGGATATTACACGATGTTCTATTTAATATAAACTTTATGTCCCGAGTGGATTAATTTTATTGCACGAGGGACATAAAGTTGATATTAAATAGAACATCATGTAATATCCTATTTATTACCCCAGATGTGTTTTATTGGGGCGTGATCGATTTGACTATCCATCTTCCAGAAGACGTTTTGCTGATCATTTTGCGACAGAAGACGTCTTCTTCTTCTGGCAGATAAATTCCCGTGCTCCACCTCCATAGCAGCGGCACGTAGGTGAAACTTTCTCTTCCTAGAATCACTTCTACCAAAACGAGAAGACGCTAAATCGATCACACCCTTAATGTTTTACTGATAGCCACGAATATATATGCGGGCCAATACAAGTTACCTCAAAATTCAGTTTACTACAGTCCGAAAGATTATACAATCACACTTAGTTCCGATAAAATGTGTTGATTAACTCATGGGGGTAAAGGCTGACGATTTACCTTGAAGGTTTCCATGAACTTCTCCAGCTCCTGTGGTGGCAGGAAGTCGCCAATGAAGTGTTTGCCTCTGCTGGCGTCTGTCAGCTGCTCCGCCCATTCTGAACAACACACCAACAAAGTTATTCCAGTCAGTCAGTTGTTATAAGGTATCTGAAGACTTTTTTGTTGTATTTTTCTACTCTTTGCATTAAAGTATTTACTTATTATTGGGGTACTTTAAAAGACAATTGTGATATCGGTGAAAAACAAGCCCGCGGTCTGATGGCTGAATGCCCCAAGCCAGATCCAGGAAAAATACATCCACCTATAGACAAATAAATCAGCAGATTTCCGTGGAAAAGTGCCATGCCTACAATCTTGGGATAACCCACTAAGACCAGTCTGTTCTGTATTAGGTGGGACAAATTTCATATGGTTAGTCAAAAGACGGTCCTCCGTAGAGTGTCTGCCCAGCACATACCTTTAGAGGCCTCCATCTCATTCATTCTAGCCTTGTGCTCCCATGTCCCACCGTCAGTTTCCTCATCAGAGTCGTACTCATACCTTGGCTTGACCTTGACCCCCGTGACCTGCGCCATGATGGCCGCCTCCTTCACCTTCTTCTGCGCCAGGATCAGCTCGTACATCTTGTTCATCTGCAACACAGCGTTAATAACCCGTCCAGCCAACCATTCCTCATAAGTCGTAGTGCTACTCGTCGTGACTCATTAGCAACTTCATGTTAACGTACAGGAGTTATGATTCTTGTAGCGCCACGATAGTTCTGTGGAACGGGCCCCTGGTCAAGTCATTTAAGAAAGAACTCTTTCAGCCCTCGTGTTCAATTCAATTCTTCGTTTCACTTCAATTCTTTATTGCATGTAAGGCGGCTATTAAAAATGTCGGGATGCATCTATAGGAGTTTGTAAGATTATCTCGCCAAATATCGTGGTTTGACAGTTTACAGTGAGTCAAGTGAGTGAATATGGAGTTTAACGTCGTTGCGGGAATCTTTCACCCTTTTGCGATGACAGTTTACAGCAGAAGTACTTAGTAAGGCAGCACCAGATGGTACCGTTGTTTCAATTTTGGGCTATCAAGATTATTTTCCTCATGTCTTCACTGGTCAGTGTACACCAGGAGTAAATCTGCAATGCCTGTAGATCTGAGCATGTCAGTAAACTTGCAAGTATGGGCTGGCATTGACAGACAGACCAATGATGATAACTGAACTGCGACAGTGCAGACAAGTCATACTATAATGAGCAGACTGTGGTTTTAAACATAGTTTTATTCTACAGAATGAGGATTGGTAATCAAGCTAAAAAGCTTATTTTATACCTCTCCTTGAGCAACTGTAGTGGACAAATACAGGAGTAAGTGAGGGAGTGAATTATTATTTTACGTCCCAGAGGGAATCTTTCACCCACACTGATGCCGGACCACTCCCATTTCTCCAGTAACGTACATCCATTGTGTTAAATTATTTCCTGTACCTCTTGCTGCTCTCTGATCTGCTTCAACTGTTCCGGGGATATTTCTTCACTGCCAACCATCCTCCGAGCAAAGTCTTGTATCGTCGGCATTACAGGCTTGCGTGGAACTGAAGGAGTGATGGGACATTCGTATAAATAGGCAACACTCTTTGCAGCAATCTTAGACCAAATTTGCTGACAGGTAAAGTTTTGGTCAGGTTGAATTAATAAATCAAAGTGTGAAATAAATACAAAAGATCTTACAGTAAAATACAAGGTTACATTAGCATGATGAATCAATGAGTAATAGGAGGAAAATTCATGAACAAGATTTACAATGCTTGATTACCTGAAAAATGTAATAAATACAACTTAAATATTTTATTCAGAAATGAATGAGAATTGGTCAAGCTGGAAACTTACATGCACACTGCTCCCTTTATTATCAATCCATGAATGTACTACCACACACATACACATACACCAGAGACATGATGATGACTAAAGCCATACCTGCACGCGGCAGAGAAGGGTTAACTATACCCCCTGCTCCTAACTGCGGCCTCACGACGCCGGGCATACCGAGCTGTGTCGACATAGCGATGACTGGCCCGCCCAGCTGGGGCATGACGAGCCCCGGCCCCCCCAGCTGGGGCATGACGAGCCCCGGCCCCCCAAGTTGGGGCACCCCTGGGGGAATGGCCGCTGGTATGCCCTGCTGCAACATCCCCAACCCTGGCTGCATCTCTGCAGGGATGTCTGCAGGAGCGTCGTCACTGGTGCCCCATCGGCTTCGCTTCTTCCTCGTGGATTTCTTCCCTTCTGTCAACACCAACCATAACATCAAACTTCACGTGTAAACATGAGACTACATTCAAAACTAGCCAATTAGCCCGAGCCAGATTATCCCAGGTTGAGCATGTTAAAGGAAATACATTTTTGAAAACACAGATTTTACTCATCAGACTGTCTCTTGGACGAGAGAATAATGCACAAAGTAATTACTGACCAAGTTTACAAAAATGAAAATATATTATCTAAATAATTATTAAGGATAGTAGATTTTAAAGGCAAGTGTCCATATTTTTCCGTATATTGCTTTTCCATTAATTCTGAATTAAATATATTTAGAACTTTAATGACCATTTTCATCAAGGTTTCCTTATAATAATTTGCTTGTCTCCAGACGTACTTACCACCATTATCGTCTGTATCAGGCACAACATCCTGAACGGAACCCTTCGACAACTTTCGAATCTTCTGCCGGAAATACTTGTGAGCATCACAGTTACTGTCATACAGGAAGCTGAAAGGTAAAGTTTACTTATGGGGAAGTTTGTCCAAAGACGAGATCAATTCCAAGTTAACAAGTCATATTGGTAAACAACAGTCATCGTATTTAAAACATTAGACTTGGTAAAACCGTCGTCAATTTCCCTGCGTCAAATGCATTACTACGAGTTGTAGCAGTGTTTACACTTACTTGATGAGTATGATGAAGAACCGTGAACTATGGAAAACATGACCATTGGCATAGCAGACTTAAGGAAATAAAGATGAATATCTGACATCTTGCTTTGTTGTATAAAATAAAAATCAATTTCTGGCAAATATTTATTATTTGTATATTTATTCAGACGAACATGCTCAAAGGGTAAATTTCTATGGCCGACAACATAGCTCCGGACTAACATTCTGAGTTACTCAGGGCAAGTAGCAAAGTCACAAACGGTGCTAAATGTAAAGAAGTAGGTTTCCCGCGGTGCAATCTAACTTGCCCTTGTATGTCGTACATATTTTAGTCTAGAGCCTCCACCTATTCTCAAAACATCCTTACGATCGTACGACAATCTTAACAATTCTTATAGTGTAGCTACGAACTGTTCTTATGCTAAGAAGTTCATAAGAACATTTCCAGACTAGGCCCCCCCCTGATCAGTAACACTAACACACAGGGACAAGCCTCTGTTTACTTACAAATATTTGTCTCTCTGGTCGTTGTACTTCTCCCTGAAGGTCGCCTCCAGTCCCGGCCGTCCCGTAGATATCAGCACAGCCAGTCTGTCGCACGCCTCGCGGTGCACGGGGTTGTCTGGAGGTAAGACTAGAAGACCCTTATCAGTATTCTAGCCCTCTCTCCGCCAACACTTGGCTTTGTGTCGCTTAACAAAGAGCCAGCACTCTCGCATTGGATTAACAAATTCATATATTTCATTACTTTTCCCGGAACTCTCAAGAGTAATACAAACTGAATGATGGTAACTCCTACATTTAATCTAAAGAGAAAAATCAGATCCAATGCAGGAGCGATGCTGTAGTTTTGTTGACTGATGTTATCATCTACCTGTTTCTGATTCAGGTTCTTCAATATCGAAGACATCGGCTAGGTTTTCTGTCTTTGGTTTTCCAATGGTCTGCTGTGGACCCAATCCTCCTCCTCCTCCTCCTCTCTCAGGGGCAGACTGTGAGAATCCAGGGGTCATCCCACTGAGAAAAAACCCAACAACAATGTAAACACATAAATCTGTAGCAGCTCATAGTGTCAAAGTATTTTGTACATGCATGTCTCCTTTCTTAGCTCATAAAAAGTAATATTAACATGAATAAGCAGACAAGAGCGAATGTCATTTGTGATATTCTTATTGATCCAATTCTGGTAGGTGAGTGAGTGTATTATTGTTTTACGTCACGGGCGGGAATATTTCACCCATAGGTGACGACTAGAGTATTACTTAACATTAAGATTACAAATTAGATATGCAAGAAAAATGAAATAAGCATGGAAAGCCATGCCAAAAACAAAGAACTAAAAATGTAGAACATTTGAGTAATATACGATAATGACAATTCTGGTAGGAGTTGAATCTGCAGTAACTAGATGTTGAGAAAGTCTTCAGCTGGAGCAAGCCAAGGGAAGTAACTGACCCTGCACCACTTTATCTTTCACAAACATCTGGGATATGTTCAGGCTGCATTACTTTTCACTATAATACAATGTGGTGTTATATACATTGTATATATATATACTAAATATTTTCAGCATTTTAAATATGTTTCAGCATGAGGCGAAATGGACTGGATGCACCGATTTCCTGCTAGTTTCTTGCGATCTCGTTCAGCCAGCCACTACTTTGTAGAAAAGAGGCATAGTGTAGTGTAGTGAAATGTAGTTCAGTCTGAATGCACCCCTGTACTTACAAGGCAATGGGATTAGCTGGAGGCATGGCATCAGGGGTGATGTTCGTAGCAGTGGGAAAGCCATGTGATCTCCGTTTTTCTAAAACAAAGATACAGCATAATAAGATACTGTTTAAATTATACTGTAAAATCTCACAATTATTTTCTTGTAATTATCTTATAAAAATAAAATATGATTTATCTAAAATGAAAAACAAAATCATGTTTTCATAAACTCATATAAATTCACACTTTGTCAGGCACATATCTATTCCTCTTCTTCATTACATATAGTGAAGAATAATATTTAATTAACAGTGTTACATGTCATGTAGCCAACCTGGACTGTCCTCAGTGGGAGCGGAGGGGTCGTACTCCTCTTCAGTCGGACCTCGCTGGTAGCTGCTGTTCTTGCTGCTGTAGTCACGTCCATTCCGGCTCCCTCGCTGATCTTGGCTCCCTCTCTGATCCCGGCTCGCTCGCTGATCCTGGGTCCCTCTCTGATCCTGGCTCCCTCTCTGATCCCGGCTCCCTCGCTGATCCTGGGTCCCTCTCTGATCCCGGCTCCCTCTCTGATCCCGGTTCCATCTCTTCCTGTCCGGACTCCGACTCCTGCTCCGGCTTCTGCTCCTGGAATCACTGGAACTACCGGATGAGCTCCTACTTCTGCTTCTGCTGTAACTCCTATATCTTCTTCTTCTTCTTCTTCTACTTCTGCCGTAGCTTCTGCTACGAGATCGGCTACGACTGCGTGAGACAGACCGTGAACTCGAACTTGACCGTGACCTCCGCCTGCGAGAAGATGGAAGGTCTTCAATGTTACCAAAACTGGCTCGAGCCCGGACAGCTTCCAAAAGTGCTGCACTGCTTGTTGTCTTCGGACCGACTGGCACAGCTGGTATGGCTGGTGGTGCACTCTCTCCTACTGCAATAACAGTATCTCTTCATATCAATAGCATCAACAGAACAGTCAAAACTTATTGTATTAGTACGTTACGTCCCAGCGGGAATATTTCACCCGTACGTAAGAGTTAATGCTCAAGCAATTTGTTAGAAACTTTCAAGGAATATTAGATGCAATAGAATCTAAATTTATGGTAAATACATAAATAATCTAGAGAAACAGGCCTCAAAGTTACAATTTTGTCCAAGGAGCATTTGGCTTCTGTATAGCCTAAAACACTTAAAATATGTGAAATATTGGTTGCCAAATACAAAATTAGGTTGCCATGGCTCCCAAATTAGTTGTTAAATTGAGCCCTGAGAAATGTCACGAATTATGTATAACAAGGTGGGCAGAAATGTTCAATACTAACATAAAAGAAAACAAACCAGTACAGTGTATTATATAAACAAATAGAATATATACATTTGCCGTGATGCATTTTCTTCAGCTCGTCAAAGTATGTAACCCCACTGAATGCCTCATAGGTTTGACTTGATTTCTTAGGGATCATCCCTGATTTCAGCACAGGGGCTACCCTTGTTTTCCCCTTTAACCCAACAGCAGGTCGTCTACCAAATCTGAAAGGCACAAATCAATTTGAAAGACAAATGTTGAAATATTATAGAGAGATAATGATTAATTGGGATGTATGATTTTTCACCCCTTATATGTTGGGGCCCCCCGTGATTATGTCCCCCAGCGATTACAACCAGCCAATCCACCTCCAGCCCATGATCATATCACCCACACCAATATTTTGTTCGCAAGTGTCACCTATATTCATGTTGCCCCTTTTCAAGTGTCACCTGTTTGCAATTATATTTTTTCACCCGATGACAATATGACTGTTTGCCAAATTATGACAAAAGTCAAGAATTTCAGTTGTAAATAGTTGGGGCGAAATGCACCTACATAAAAAAATTCTTAGGGGCATAAATGTACATCTGAAAATTTAGGTAGGTGCGGAAAGGACAGGTGGGGGTGAAATGATTGGGGGCGCAATGAATAGGAGCAAAACATCTGCAGCCACACATTTTATTTTAGTATGCAAACACAGCCGTGCTAGGTAAAATATAATTTTACAATTTTCATGATTTTTTTATTTTTATTTTTGTTTGTATTGGGGTTTAAAGTCGCTTTCTAGAATCTTTCACTAATATCACGACTTGTCAGTT
>JAVCKX010075351.1:0-13243 GCA_034780695.1 Lepetodrilus gordensis | reverse complement strand
GGAGAGAGATATATATATATATATATAGATAGAGAGAGAGAGGGGGAGGGAGAGATAGAGAGAGAGGGGGGGGGGAGAGAGAGCGATAGAGAATGGGATGTATTGTTGTATTGTTTACATACACAAATACAATTATCATTACTGGTCTATCTTGACTAGTGGGTCTTACCTTAACATTAACTATTGCAGGTTTTCCTCCCACCATAAACCATAAACAGATGACTACAGATACATACCACTGGATTAGTGTACATCAGCACAGACTCTTTCATTAATTATCATGTATAGTCATCATAGTCATCACGTCATACATGTTTATCCTCGGGACCCCAGGGGCTGGTGCTTAGTATAGTAACTGTATTTCTTATTACCGGTATGTATACTCTTACATTTATTTTTACAATGTTATCAAAATTCTGGTAATATGTACAGAAATATTACCTATTGCTATTATATTGCTTTATATCCTTAACATAAAATTCATATATATATATTATTATCTAGACATTTTAATAATATACAAATCCATGCATTACTTTATTCTATGTGTTTGCATTAAACATACATAATAATGGGTGATCAGTTTTGTACCTAAAATGTTTAAAACAAATTTCCACCTGAAATGTTTAGTTCCCTCACATATAATTCATCAATACATTGACTACTATGGCTGGGCAGTCAACTTGATATGACATGTGTATAAACTGTGGCTAGAAATGTAGGTACAGCTGTAATCTATGTCAGGAGAGGGCATGAAGTAAGGGGAAAGTTTATGATGATTGATTACCAGATAGTCATACATGCACAACTCCCACTATACCAACACAGATAAGGCCACCCTCAATATAAGGACACTAACACACAAAGTCCACTAGAGTTTATCTCTGACCTTTCTTAATACAGTTTCATGAACAAGAATTGAAGCCATGTTCTCATTACAAAAATGACACAATGTTCTTATATTATATATATATTACACACAATGGGGGGGAAAAATAATGTATATGAATTTTTGTATATATATTATAACATGCTCTATTAGGATTATTTGTTATTGTTGCAAATGGATGAACAGAAAACGTGTATTCACACAGATGAATTTAATTCCTGTATACATGACTATTTAAATAGCATTTTAACAGATTAGAAAATTAAAAGAAATGTTCTAAATAATGTATATATCCTAAGTACTCTAAATGACATTTCCATTTCAAATATAATCAATATACATAAAATAATGTAGATTATTGAGCTTGAATATTTTTTTTTTATATATTTCTAAAAATATTCAATGAAACTCCATAAAATGATCTTGAATCTGAAGATGCTAATTTAAAGAGGAAATACTCTTTTGATCTTTGAGACACCAAATTTTCAGATTTTTCGTTTCCATTTTTTTTTCTCCAAAAAAAACCTGTCAAAGTTTCCACATTGGAGGTGTCACCATCTCATTTGGCGATTTCTCTCGACCTTTTGAGAGTCGTCTCTGTCGATTGAGACGGGCCAATGGAATTGACCTGGCTGACAAAGTAAGGAAAAGCAGCCATTAGCGGAGTTGGAGACTATTGGAAAATGCAATACATTTTTTCCAGGGTGTGCGATTTTGAATCTATATCACTTTATTGATTTCAGGAAAGGCGACTGAAAAATCCCCACTTAGGAGGAGATTTTCTAAAACTCTTGACAGCTGGATTTTTTTCAAGTATTCTCTCTTGTCTTTTTTGGGGGAACATTTTCTGCTTCTGATAGCAGTGGATAGGGTCAGGGATGCCCAATGAATGCATCAGAAATATCTGATTACTCAGTTCATACCATAATGAAAATATTGTAGATGGAAAGAAGGAAGAAGCAAAAAAAGTTGTGAAAAAAATTAATTAAATCCAATTTAACTACAATATGCATCTCTTAATTTGTCGATATTTCTTCACTTCTTTTAAATCTGTTTCCAGGACATTTTTTTTTTCCTCCATCAGATTCTGAATAAGCTTCAAATTATTCCAAGTAATATGTCAATTTCCAATATTAAAAACTGAATCAAGTTGTCAATCATCACTTCTACACTTGAGTATTAAGCAGAGAGAAAGGCAGAAACTATTTTAACTTTAGTATCATCTAGTGAAACTGACACTGAATATTCAATCTACCCTGTCAATCAAAGCATTCATATTTCTACAGGACCATGTGAAAATTCATTCATATTATTACTCTCCACAAATCAAACATTCATAAGTGATGAAATTATAATCAATGGTCTTTCCCATTGATAAAATCTCCCACCATGAACACATAATTATGGAAAATAACATTAGTACATTCTATAAATAGCAGCCATCCCACAGAGGCTCTGTATACACTTCCACTCAACCATAACATCATCTACTTTATTCTATTCTCCCTGGAGCAGTGAATCAATTGTAGCTCTTACATAAACAACACATGTTATTAGCGTTTATTCTAAAACAATTAACATATAATTAAATGTCATAAACAAATAAAAACTAATATGTATTAAAGTTTCAATATGTAGAATTAATTTATCACAATGGTAAGTAGAGGCCATTTAGGATAATAAATACGAGTGTTGGTCTGGGCCAGCAGCCAGGGCGAATCTAGGACTATATTCCAAGTCTGACAGATAAAATCTCCCATTCATGCTACTCTAACACTTGTCTTCTCAAATTTCACTTCTGTTATATTGTTACTAGCAGCTGTGGCAGCTACAGTTTGAGACACATTTCTTAGTGCAAAATAGACCTTTCAACCTGTTAAAAATATATTACAACACAGAAATTATTTTTAACAAATGACCTCATTTTTGTGTGTGCACAATATATTTGTTAAATTCACTCTTTGTTGCTATGCCATGATTTGCAAAAGTTATCTCCAGAAATCTTTAAAACAGATTGTTTTATTTGACAACCTAGCACCTATGATGAATACAATCCCATTTGACAATATACATGTACACACAAATCTAAAACAATATATTATACTGTCTCAAAAATGCAATTTTGAAATTTCATTTTAGTATTTTTATCATGAAACTAGCAAATGTAACAGATGCAACATTACAATATAATTTAGAGAAGTTGATTCAATAAACATTAGACTTGTGGTATATTCACATGTGTGGATTGTAAATTCACAGAACACCTTACTTATAAGCGTCTTATATACAAATCAAGAAACAGCCATACCTATTTAGCAACCATTCCCATAGAAGATGGAATAATTGAACTAGCTTGTCAGACAATTCATTTCTCCTATTGGGCTAATAGCTCAAAAGCTTGAGCAAAATCAATTTATTTTATCTTTAATTGATCACACAGAATGACTACATCATTTGACACTTGTCAATAGAGGACAGGTGATTTCTGAAATGTGTAATAGGCATCACCCTTCCAAATAAAACTTGTAGAAATATAAACAAAAACCTTCTAAAGAAATCTCCTTGTATTAAGCAAATCGTGAATTGTTTTTAAGTGGTTAAATGGCTGCCAGTATCAACAATTTCATATCTCAAGAGAGCCTTCATAATTAGCAGATAATATTGAAGATAAGCAGAAATACATTTTTTTCCTTGTCAATTCTAAGCGATGATAAGCTTTAGGATTACATCGACAATGAAATTAGATAGATACGCATATTTTTACAATTTGCGATTTAAATATTCCCCCATACTAGTTTCCGTACTTGCATTTATAAATACAGGGTTTGGGGCTCGCCTGGTACAGGGTTTGGGGCTCGCCTGGTACAGGTGGGGGCGCACATAATACAAGAGGCACCAGGGATATACTCCTTATCAATTGCTGCCGGGTTATCCAGAAGAGCTTTTGCCATGGGCTAGTTGACCGTCTTTTGCACGGCGAAACTCAACGAGTTAACTCAAACACGGCCTTTGAAAAGAGATAAACGTTTTACCATGGGTCATTTTATAGTCGTTAACTTTGAACTCTTTTTGTTCCGTGCACTGATTACGGGAAGAAAAGATACAAAGAGAAATGGTCAAGCGCAAACACAATTACAAGAACGGTACTAAGCGAGAGTTGCATCCCCGACAGAAAGAAGACAGAAGTACAGACAGACCAGACGATTTGCCTCCAGGCACTATCCTAATCTATTTAATTATTTTCACAAGTTTTTATTTTGGAATTTAAACTGTTGTAGTAGCGCCTATTGTTGTTGGAAATGTAAATATCGCAAAGCACAGGGGTGAAATTTCAATAGGGTAAATTTCCTTAACTTGTCAATTGTTCAACGTACAAAGCATTGCATGACGAATGACTTTTCTGTTCACCCCAAACCCCACGGAAATATTAAAAAGCCATTCCTTAAGCGACAATAAAATGTTACCTGATTGTGTTTACGCCTTTATTTTTACCCACCATTAATTTCATGTGAAAACTTTTCATGCCGAACTGTATTTTCTTTCAGCGAGTTTGGTGAAATTCGCAAAATAAATAGGTAGGGTAGTACCCTTTGCCAATCTAACTCTTGACACGAAGATGTATGAAATAAATATCAGTGAACTAACACAGAAAATTAACTCTTAGTGTGATTTCATATTGTTCTCATTTTAAATGCACTCAAACACGTACTAACACGATTTCAAACTTGGTCAACCTCTAGCCGTCATTTCTATTTTGCGATCTCCGTTCTATCCGTTCATAAAGTGGAAGAAAAACAACATATTTTAGACCCATGAAGACTATCCTAGTATCCTTCGTGGACATTTATAAATACCATCAACGGAAGTTCAAATATGACCTATGATTACGCGAAAGCATAGCTACGCTACCCAAACAAATAACTAAACTATTGTAAACTTGATAACCCGGGGTAATATATCCACCACTGAAATTTAGAAGCGCACTCTGTTCACAATTGTGTCTTATTAAATACAATGGGAATTGTAGCGGTAAAATTAACGGCTGGTAAGTAAGAGTTTCCAACTGTGTGAGAATATAAGTGAAGATTTTAGAATGATCCCTTAGGTACGCTAATTGAATTTCACGGAGAAAAATCAAATAAATTCTGGAACAAGACGAATAGTGAAGAGGACATCTCTAGGGAACACTACAACAATTGTCTTCATAGATAACGAAGCCCCATTAATATCTAACTAGTGTACATTTCAACATTAACGGAAATCTACACGCAGTGTATTAATGTTAAGATCCTTGCACGAGCAAAATCGAATATTTCTAAAATCAGATGAAGTAGGTTACATTAGTTATGTCAATTTGCATTGGCTTTAAAAATTAAGAAGACAACCGAACACGTCTCATGACAAAATTAATTGTATTCGGTCTCTATGAAATATCAACATAAAACAACCAACCCGCAAAGTACACCAATAAATTACTATGTTTGCAATTACTAAATGCATTAGCATAAAATATTTACGTAAAGTTTTTGGAGAATAAAATATATTGTGTACAATTTTCAGAAAGATAATTCAAAACCGCAATAAACTGAACCGTTTACAAAACATTCTAAATAGCATCACAGTTAATATATCAATTTCACGGCTTTGTTTATCTGTGGTAATTCAATTCTCCGAGAACGTTTAATTATCGGAAAATGATGTTCAAATAAATTTATATATCCTTAGCGTAAAATCTTTATGTATGTCCCGCATGCAGCAAAGCAATGTCGCAGGTAGAGGACAGATAATACAAGGCACTATGACTCGACCATCCAATGTCATTTTTACGATAGGCCTATTGAGAGTTTTATTCATTAATAGTCGTAAACTTGATCACTTGCCGGCGCCGGAGGTTTTAAAAATCACTGTTCTTGCCTTAAAAGTGACCGTTGAACAAACAAAATGACCATAAAAAAACCCAAATAGTTTCATTATATACCATTTACAGATAAGTTACACACACCGACATCAGATGAACAGTTTAGAGAATGTTATAACGAGTAATGTATACATATCGATATATACCTAGAGGTGACAGTATAGCGACTTTCGGTGACCGACATCAACATGACACTTTATTATGACTATGGTTTGTATAAACAAGGACACCTGCGAGCGTGAAAAATAATAACAAATTAATACCACAGAAAGCAAACAAAATATTGACTGTCTTACCTGATCTTGATTATTCGTCTCTGTGCTATGGTCTATGGGATTATCTGAATTTGTAGAATTCACTGTCGTTGATGAAGATGAACTTTTACACACTGTACTGTTAGTCCCCGTTTCTCTATCGTCTATAACCAGGTCTATGGGCATTTTGCCTTTTAAACAGCTGATGTACCGATGGCAAAAATTGTCACATAGTTCGTGCACCTGGAAAATAAATAATCCCAATCTCCAGAAAATGTACAAAAACATTCTGACATTTGTATTATTTAATTAGCGAAAACAGGATCACATGAATACGCATGCATCATACTCAGGGAAATGAAAGTCCTCGGCTAATTCGCAAATCTGAAATTTCGATTCGAAAATTGGTCAACGAAATGGACAGAGTCGGCATACATTTCGAAGAGGGATTTTTCCTCATTTATTAGATTAGTAATCCCCATGCCTTATTAGCGTCGTTCGAATGCAGATCACGGCTAAACGCAGTGAACAGGGCCCGGCTTTATTGTATCAGTTGGAACACGGAACACGACCAACATGTATCGTCTGCTAGAATCCGCCATTACCGCGCGAGGCATTGACCAAAACAATCCCCGTTTCCCATTTCGCCGCGAGCTTCCACTAACATCCACGCCTAGCACACGGTCTAACAGCATTCATAAATATTGAAAACAAAGTACTACTAATATTTTACACAACTAGTATTTATTGTTATTAATAAACATTTATAAAATGCGTTGAATTAAGGCATCTATTTTGTGGATTTAAATCGGAGCGTAAAGTGGCAAGGCCTACTTCGCCGCTATCTCCCGGGTCTTGTATGTTTGCATAAACTAGACGAAAATGCTGTTATCAATGAATGAAATTTCTTGTCTATATCTCATACCGTTATCGTTAAGGAAGTGACCACATTCACGACCATATACCACTGACGCGCTTGTCTTAATTTTCATAAATATTTAAACCATATATTTATTAATCAACGCGGTCTCTAAAACGATGTGTAGAATTAACGCGCTCGTGTAATACTATTCTCACGCATTTACAATTTACCTATTCACGAAATAACAATGATGTTAGGTGCATACACGATTATAGATTTAACCCAAAATTGTCGCAATAAGCTATTGTTGCCAATTTCTTGACGTATGCTGAAATCGACACCAAGATAATACTAATGTCACCTGTACCGGACATGCGATTTTATCAAGAGATAGTGAATGTATTGTTAGTCCGTTTTAGCGTGAACATACAATACTATATATACCACTGTGTCGTTGTATAATTTACATGCAAAGGGAAATAATTCATTAGTAAATATTACTCACCTTTTCTAATTCCAACAGGTGAAATCGTAACACCTGGATTGATTGAACCATCTGAAAAATAATTCCCCAATATTCACGTTTATTTTCCCTCATAAACAACAAATCTGACAACGTATATAAAATATAGAATTAATTGAAAACGCTTTATATTTGTGAAAGAAAATTCGGAAGATACCGGGGGCGAATTTGAGCTCTCAATTTCCATCCGAACCAGATGCCAATTACAGTTTAATTTATTTTATTTTATGCCTCTTGGGTTCTTTAACACTTGTGCCCTAAAAGTATCGTTTCTGGGGGATGGTTGTGAGTCGGGGTCTAATCAAGTATAGACGGGGAAGGCCGAGACGTATCGGTTACATGTAGTCTTTTGTTTTGAAAGACCGTCTCCCCAACGGAGGTTCAGCCATAAAACCATCTGGAAGGCTTTCCTGGGCTAGAATCGGTCCAGAGTAAAATTCTCGTTCCTGACGCTATTTTCAGAATTTCCCCAGTGTCTTATGGTTCATTAGTGGGGCTGAGCGAATTCGACCTTCTAGCGAAAACATGGCCAAGTAGAAGCTCAAACTACTCGCTCCGTTTGCGAAAGAAATTTCCAAAACGGTCATTTAGAAGGGTGGCACTTGTAGTTGATGAATCTAGACCGTTCCGTATCACAAATCTCTATCGACTAGGCCACAATAGTGCATTGGGGACGAGGAGAAATGCTCGTTATTAGTTCCGATTGGGAAGCACGTAAATTACTGATGATTTCGGGGGTGAATAAAACTGAAAACATACCAAACTGTCCAGCTCATGGTTTGCTGAGAAGAACGGTTTCTCCGACCGTGCCTGACAAGGAAAAATTAGAAACAGGAAAGAAAGTAATAACATTGTCAATACGATGGTAGAAATGGCAGTCGCATGTGTGACTAAAACAGGGTCCTATTTTTATTACAGACATCACCGAATAAATTTGACATTATTACATGCTGCTCGAACAAAAATGGTTATCTACTTTCATTCATATCCCTGTCCGATTTTAACATCGACGTTAAGTATTGGGTCCTATCTACTGAATTATCCCAAATCGCATTGGAACATCCATCCCGAACATTTTATTTTATTATGCCTCTCATTATTCCAGCAAAGCGCTATTATTCTCGAGCGAGCAGTGATGAAATAAAAGACAGACAATAAATTGAAGCATTGTGCAAGGTTACAATAATAAAATTCTCACTTTCCCCCTATTGTCTATGATCGAAGGCGAATATCTAAACAAGTAATGAAATGTGCCCGTTTGATTGGAAATCATTAATTTACAATGCGTCGCCGGACCGACTTGGTTTAATATTTCCAGGCTGTATGATTATACTGGAATTGTTCTAAAAAAAATCCAATGACCTAGAATTGCAGATGCATTTGATGGGCGTAAGCTATTGGAAAGTGGATCAGATTTCTCCTGTAATGACCGGGGTATAATTGAGAATTATTATTGAAATTGCAAATCGAATAACAACGGGATAATACATACGAGAACTTGTTTGCTGAAGACAGCTATATCTTCGTTGAATGATTCTGACGAACATACATCACCACCGGCTACTCCAGGTTCTCGGGGGGTGCATGTGGCTAACTCGCATTTTTCAAATATTAATGCGAGCAGCGGGAAAAGAGCATGTCTGAAATAAGGGTGAAAGAGATACAGTTATGTTTTACCATCACAAACGGCGGCCATTTTGTGGGGCGCTGTTTACAAGAGCTCGGTAGAGTATTTCCAAGACTATTAGAGAATGTCGGCCTTCTAGGTCATAGAACACCGCGACTTGGAGTATCTGTGTGTCATTTAGAGAGACGCATAGCAAAGATCGGACCACTAAACAAGTGTCAAGACCCATTTTGTCAAAATAATCCCGGAAAGAGCCGAACCAAACCATTCGATCGTGTGTTACGGTATCGGCTCAGACTAAGCCTGGTAGTCCACGTGCTGCTTTTAACGTACTAAACTTTGGACTACACTGCCGATAGTAAATGCTTGCGGGTGTACTTACGAATATATTGAATCTTTATCCCGCTTTAGTTGATTGTCTTGTGTTGACATGACACCAGGCATGCTGTTGCTGGATGAGTATGGTGGGTATTGGTGTATGGGGGACGGGCCATGATTCAAACTGGCCGAGGAGTGGGTTAGGGGGTGGCTCGGCAGAGACCGGTGGGGGTCGGAGTACATAGCTGGGTCCATACTCCCGTAGTGCGGAAGGTCATTGTCAAACTGCAACAAATATACACACCTTACACACAGTATCAACTTCTCATAAATATTATAAACATGAGTGGTGGTCGTAAACCTCACTATTATAAGGCAACAAGGAAAGGTACGTACCCTTTGAGCCATCGAGTAGTAGGGGAGAGCGTCTCCACTCTCCAATCTAAGTCCAGATATTGCGTAAGTTTTTACACTTCCTCCGCAAGATAGGTATAAACAAATCCAGTGGCCTGTCAATGAAGAAACAAACTGTCAAACACCGTAAACCTCCATACATCCAAACACGTTGGTTTCGCCGTCATCGCAACCTTAGTTTAACAACTGGCCTGTCGCAAGCTATAGCTAGTACCACTAAATCTGTCAATCACTCCAGGGTTACTATAGAACGGGATAACAAATGAGCTGTCAGGGTTTGCCCTGCCTTGGGCGATCTGACTTCAACCAGTAGGGGTTCTGCGTTTCCAGCGTGCTTAGTTCCTCTCTAAAGTGCTGGAGATACGTTAGGCCACAGAGATGCTATGGAAATTACACGGAACGAAGCTTCCAAGCTTATCCAAGACTTTTTCTCTCCGTACGCTGGAATACCCGTAGCTAGAAGTCCTCTGCAGACTGTCTGTACACATCAGTCGTATCGAATTTTCCCATTGTTTATCTCGATTGCGCGGTAATAGTTTTTCGCCAAGCCCCAGCTTTTCCCGTCCGCCGTTTTCCTATAAATGGCAGCGCGCGATAACATCAACCATGCGATAGCATTCACCTCTCCTCGGCAGAAAAACTAAGCATGCAAGGAAAATCGGTTCGGCGCCAGTCGCTCCTAGTAACTAAACTCGGCGGAATTAAATTACCAGCCCGGCACTAATTTAATATAGGCTTCCCACGTGTTTTTTTCCAGCACATTGGGAAAACGTATCTAGACTATGTATTGACCTAACTGGTTGTCAATGAAGAATTCCCAATACTGCGAAAGCGCTGTCTGTCACAACGTATAGTGTGAACTATATTTCTTTACTGTTTACCATCCAAGTAAAGACAGACACTGTCAAAAAGACATGTGAATACTGGGGACACTTTACTCCGCCCATAGGTCACACTGGAAATGAATGGACTCGTCTGCACCTCCCCTGATCCCGCCCACTGACAGTCCCAATACTCGAGGGTAATCGGGCAGCATTCGTCGACCAATCACCGCTCGGGCTTCCCTACACCGCGCAAATTCGACTTCGCTACCTAAAATCGCCGTGCTTCCAGCTAAAGACTGCGAGCTGGGTGATATCACATCATATACAATGCCGCAACCGATTTCTGTGCAAATGAAGTATTTGATATAAGCATCAACGTGAGCTCTTTGACGAAGAATAACCCCAGTGTGTAGTTTTGTCTATTGGAGTAAGGAACTATCCGCAATTATTGGATACGTGGTTTTTGTTTACCAAAGACCGTCGGAGAAATTCTACGCTCTTTTACAATGGTTCTGCCTCCGAGGACTACATGCTGTAACGTTTGTTACATACGTTTTGAAATTTGTATCCTAGTTCTGAATGTATTTTTTCAATGGTATTCAGTTGCTGAAACTGACACTAAAATTGTATATAATATTATTTGTTAAGAAATTGTATTATATATGCTTCACAAGCCATGTCGATTTCATGAAATGAACATCTGAAAATGTCATCACGGTTGTCGAAATGATGTGTAGGCATTCGGCACCATTTACACCAGACTGCAACCACTTCAGGTCATAAAATAATGTCAAATATGACAGGAATATTACCTCATCGGAAAGTGCTACAGTGTCTTAGAAGACATCTTGATTTAATTAACACGGGATTTAATTATTACCGCCCAACAATTAGAACAAAGACGGCGACATTAAGCCACCCCATGACGCAGCACGAGCGCTGGTATATTTCGTCGGACCTCTGTTCTCTTTACGGTTGGGCAAATGGTCACAATTTTCCGCTCAATGGTTTTATTAGCTAAAACACGAATAAATCAAACCCCCTATAGATGAGAATACACGTATAGCTTTAATATACACCTATATCAACTGAGTGGATAGTTGTGGAATTTAAACCTATGGACCGCGTGCCAGTACGGTGATTGTCGGAACATTTTGTTGACAAAATATCACTAAAATTAAACCTGTGACAATTGAAGCCACCTGATTATTCATACCATACCTTTGTCGGTGCAGCATACCTGTGGACGCTTTCCCGTGTCCTACTAATTTTATATGTCATTTTGTGCCAATAATATGAAATACATGACATAACTATGACTGCACATATTTGCGGTGCTTTGAATCATTGTAGGAATTAATACATGTCATTAAAATAAAATCTATTCATCTCCAATGGAATGTGTAGCAAATTATGCACATTTACTTGGAAGCTATGCATATAATTTTAAGCGAGTTTAATTCATTTGCATCAATTAGGAAAGGACTATGTAATGTTGTAAGAGGGTATTATCGTTGGCTATGAATCCAGAATGTATAAACCAGGGAAAGTGATGAAATGGATACTAGTATATGCAGAGCATTATTATTTCAATATGGAATATGATATTAGGTTTCCAGTCATGAATTCAGTATTTAATAGAAAACAAATTGCCCATCACGATATATTTACGACTGACAATACTTTTGACATAAGGTAATCATATTTATATTAAATATCTGTCGAATTATGTTGGTAATGTTTAGGTTTATACAATATTCACACGTACAGTGTTACATTAAAGCTATTTACATACACCAATTAACTAAACACGTTGACTAAAGTTTGAACATAAATCTAGTGCGTTTTGTACTTTTTACACACTTATATTATATTTTATACAAATTACCCAGATGAATTAAGTGTAACGTATAATATAGTATAGTACATGTTTTCGATCAACATTTGTCATATTATGTTTGAAAAAGTGGAAATTCCAACTACATTTTAAGAATTGTTTACACACTTGCGGAATTCATTTAATTTCCTTGGTGTGTATACAAAGAGAAAAACGTTAAAATACACACGGAAAACGTAATTAATCAACATAAATGTCTGTGCTAATTATTTTCAAAATTTGAATTTATTTGGCCACATTTAAAATAATTCGTATAAATACCTAAGAGAGTATAATCTGTCCCAGGCGAATACGCTCGCAGAATGATTGGCGCATGCGTCATAATTTATTGGCCAAATGTGGATTTATTAATGAGGACCAGGCTCGTCTTATTTGAAAATAATCGTGACGAGTATTCTTTCGAAAACAAGTCCTTGTACATTTAAGTATTATTCTATTATGAAATAGTATTGTCGCAGTGCATGGCCATACGTGTAACCTTGAACAAAATATTACCTATTATTTTCATTATTTTAAAACTTAGGGACGTACCTATATATCTGACGGTTGAGCTTCGTGTGCTCAACACATGATGGTATTTTTCATACATACATCAAACTATATAATGGACAATAAAAGAAATATTTATTTATTTATTATAAATACTATTCTTCTCAACAACCCGCTGGCCATTATATTTATTTTCAATTGACATTGGTCGTGTGTGTATATGTGTTA
>JAVCKX010075136.1:0-13248 GCA_034780695.1 Lepetodrilus gordensis | reverse complement strand
AAAGTTTGCAGGAACTTTCACAGGCCGCGAACTACGTTGGGATGGTATTTGTGGCCACACGTTCCTACTTAATTCTCACTTAATTCTCGGTTACCTCCTTCTAATCTACTACAAGACTGCTTTCTAGCCACTTCTGCTATGTGCCCCAAGTAATAGAGAGTAATTCTCTGCTGTTACTGACTAGTTTCTTGTCATTTCTGCTCTGCTCTGCGACCAATAGAAAAGTATAGTAGATAACAACAAGTACGATCAGTAAAATTTGCTGCAATTGACTGGTTTATTATCTCTTCTGCTCTGCTCTGCGACCCATTGAAAAGTATAGTAGACAATAATAAGTCAGTAATTCACAACATCATTTCCTTCTAAACGTATACCAATACTTTCCCGTACAGAGAAAATGTGTAGCAGACCAATAACAAATATGGTCAATAATTCACTAAACCAGAGACCATATATTGCCTGTTATGGTCTCTGATTAAACAATTTCCCTTTTAAAATTGTACCAAGTTTCTCAACCGGTATCTTTTCCCCGTTCAGTCTAATGAACACCAATATTATTTCCCCATTTACGGTAGACTATTGAGCACAATCATGGTTCAGGTCGGTCTACAGTTTCTAAACCTCAGTTCATCTCAATTTATATTGTCGCTATAAGATACATAGTCTGTGTTCATTACCGTGATGGAAACCATGACTGTGTACCGATTATCGTAATACCCAATAACCACAGCAGGAAATATGGCAAATTAAGTCATGGCGCTATATGGCAAATTATGTCATGGCGCTATATGGCAAATTATGTCACGGCGCTATACGACAGAAGGGCTTGCTTTGATTGCTTGCTGATTGTATATCACAATTATCTCCCTGATTACACAAGTGGTCTGCATAGCAGGTCTGCATAGCGGACCATGATCTGGCCATCATTGGAGAATCCAAAGCCAAGACAAACACGAAACTTGATCGGGCAGCCGATCGACTGCCGGATCCTCTGTTATCCTTTCCAAACCTACGGGAAGAGATGTTTTGCAACATAAACACACAAAACTGTAGGCTACTGTTTTCCATACCTGAGAGAAGATGCCACTTTGCGAATTTCATTATCAGAGCCATAATATACCTCACCAGGGGAGACATTTTTAGATAGTGTCAGAATATATTGCGATAATTCTTTTTAAGCTTTTTTGAAACAAAATATATTGGAAAGTGTCATGAAGTATATTTTTTAAAGCTTTTATAAAAGTAATATATTGGAAAGCAAGTTGAATTTTGAATAGCCAATTGAATTATGGCATCATCTATGCAATTATTTACGTGGCTGACAGGCAGATATGATTTTTTAAAGGTTACATGAACTACAAACCAGACACCAAAGTTATGAAACATTTTTATGTAAGATTTCATGATCAACTCAAATTTTGCATTGGGACTTGAGCACAAAAATTTTGCTCAAAGGTTTCACAACCTCTGGGCCATATGTATAAATAATGTTGTACTTTTACCTTTTCTTTCCTCGACAACCAGAGATGACCTATGTATTGAGTCATGATTTTAAAATTTCTTTTATTTTTACCCAGCAGGGTAACAATTTAATATGCATGAATTGAGTAAGAGGTATAAATTCTTCAATATCGTAATGGAACTAACAGTTATTGCGATTATCTATTCTGTCTCTGTTAAGCCATAATTCTCTCATTCCGTATGGATGAAATACTCCCACTGCCATGAAAAACACTAATTCAATCAATCAAATCTTTCAGTCCAGATATTTGCTGTGGAATATCTCATATTGCAGGGGCCCCCTCCATACTCTAGTGTGCCGGATTTCTACAAGTTATTCCACTACATCTCAGACATTGCTTTAATATTTGTTGCATTCTTATCTTATCTACCAAGGGTGTTTTATGTGGGTCCACGTTCCAGCACTCAAACCTATATGCTGACTCTACAGAGAAAGTTGATTCCTGAGTCGGCCTGGACTTTGATGGTGCATAGGTCAGAGTTGAAGTGAGGCCGGAGCTTGGTTGGAGGGTGGGGGGTGGTGGTGGTGGTGGTGGTGTGGGTCCACATGGCACATGTGGAGCAGTGACGCACCCTTGGAACATCCTGACCGCCACATCTGCAAGCTCTCTATCGGTGGGAGGTGTGGAGTAAACATGTGTAGATGGTTTTATCGTTTATGGACAATATGGATTTCATAAATTTACACATATGATCGTGTATGTAGGAATCCGACTTGCCATTTGGGGGGTACCACTCTTCATCATATCAACGTCAATGGATATGTTTTGCAGGTGAACTTGAGGATTTTGTTGCATAAGGAGAGTGGCCTCGACTCATATAGTTAACCCTTTCAACTTCATCCAGATTCTGCTACCCCTTGAAGTCGACATAGTGTATATCATGTCGAGAGATATACTCATACCTGTACACATTGTTTTTGAGTTAGTTCGATAAGAATGAGGCAGGATTGTGTTTGATATTGATAGAAACCTATTCAAGATGAAAGGAATTAGTTATTTTATTCAAGGTGAAGAGAATTATTCTTTCCTTTTTGGAAGAAAAAGATTGTCTGTGTGTTCGTGACCAAGGTAAAGATTGAGATCAAACAACCGGTATCTAGTGTTCAAGATATCCTATCAAGTTAATGAGGAAATAAAATGTCAGTTGAGGAAATAAAGATTTCTAATTAATCCTTATTGTCTGTTTCCCCCCTGTGTGTGTCTGAGTACTTAGACCAGAGGTACTTGAGGACAGGATTTGTTGCCAGGGTAGTAGCATGGATGTGTTTTGGAATCTGTGTTTGAGAGGTGGCTTGTAGTTCAGGAGGTTCAGAGGTGGGGGTGTATTGTTGGAGTGGAGTGGTGAGGGCGTGGGAGGTGGTGGTGGTGGTAGTAGTAGTGGTGGTGGTTGGTGTGTGTGTGTGTGTGCATGCATGTGGGAGAGAAAGAGAGAGCGAGATAAATGAAGTGTTCGTAACAGTTTGGTTATGATGTGTATTTTAATGGAGTGATGCTGTATCACATCGTCGCAAATGGGTGAAAGATTCCCGCAGTGACGTTAAACTCTATGTTCACTCACTGTATCACATGTCAATTATGAGATATTTATTGCCAGGAAACACATATTTATAGGAAAGAATAAGAAGACAATAATTGTTGGCAGATTTTATGAACTTTCACTGCTTTTGGTAATATCCTGATATTTGAATACATTTCTCAGTTGGTTAAGTATCCCCTAAAACAATCTTTCCAACCATTAAACATGGCACTGGCATTGTGTAGAATTGCTAAGCGTAATAATTGCTATAATGTTCTTCCAGTTTGTTATTTAAAATAGATGTTATATGCCATTAATGTTTTTGGTGTGGTTGATGTGTTTCACACCCACTGCCACTGTCACTGACCTCATTCTGACCTTAATAATAATATTCATGTGTCAAGAGAAAATACATTTGGCATGAACAGTTAAAAAAGTCTAGATTTCTGAAGAAATAATAATAATAATTAATAATAATAATAATAATAATAATAATAATAATAAATTGCTGCTGGTAAAATTATTACCGCTAAGAAAATACTATGAAAAATGCTGCTACTACTACTACTACTACTGTTGCTGCTGCTGCTGCTGCTGCTGCTACTGCTACTGCTGCTACTACTACTACTGCTGCTACTACTACTACTACTACTACTACACCAATATCTACCAACATATGTTGCTCAGTGGCACTTATACAAACGAGAACGGTAATTAACCCTAATTGAAAGCAAGTCTATAAATCATAGACTTCTGCGAAGAGATGAGTTTTTAGTTGCTGTTGGAAAATTAGCAATGTAGAAGCTTGTTTAATGCCATTAACCCTCTCCCTGCTGGATTAGGCACAGGTACAGCCCTTTTTGTGAGGACATTTTCCACCAAATTTTGGAACTCAACTTGAGGAATCTGGTGTCATTCTTCTTCCAGTGTGTCTGCAAGTTCTTGAAGAGCACCTGAAGCCTGTAGACGGTTAGACATTCTTCATTATTAAATAACATGGACCTAACTTATCTGTTCAAAAAGGCTGTTGGCCCTCAATTAAATTTGTTGGTTATATATATATATAGACACATTTGTTTATTATGTTAAGAATAGTTTTTTTTTTCCTGAGATTAGTTTGTTCATGTCTAGACATGGTGGTGTTGACCAGCTCTGCTGGACTGAGCTGTATTGTATCTCTGGGGCATATATTGATGCCTTCAGCATGGAGAAGGTTAAATTAACTATGGTTTCTTCAGACCACGGCCTTGTTACTGGGTGTTGTCTTTCTTCCGTAATGATACATATGTAGGGCATTCCCAGTTGCTTTCAGCTGCGAGAAGGTTAACCTTTAAAACTAGGGATTCCCTGGGGCTCTATATCCATGTAGTAACATGACATCGAGGACAACCATGGAGAATGTTTTATAAATGTTGTCAACTTTCCTGTATTGATACACATGTAGAGCATTTCCAGTTGCCTTCAGCTGTGAGAAGGTTAACCCTTTCCCTGCTGGATTAGGCACAGGCTCTGCTCATAGGGGCTCTCTGGGTTGCCTCCAGCAGGGACAAGGTTAACCTTTAACACTAGGATTTCCTGGGGCCATAGCGTGTAGTGACACAGTGACATGCCACAAACAAACCCTTGTGGATATGGAGATTTATCGGAGCACAGCCCTGTTAATGATGACATTGTGACATGAACAAGCAAACCCTTGCAAAGAGATTATTGGGTGTCAGCTTTCCTGTATTAATACACATGTGATTTGTAATTAGCGGGTTGGCAGATAACACAGACACGGGTCCAGGGGCCAGGCCAGTGGTGGTGCTAGAACCATCGGCGCCGAGACATTTGGAGGACAGTCGCAGTCCTTGTCATAAACAATACAGGGATAGTCTTGTTAACCCTCTTGCTGATGGACTATAGGCACTGCCAGTGCTGGTACTAGAACCATCGGCTCCGAGACATTTGGGGGACAGTCGCAGTCCTTGTCATAAACAATACAGGGAGAGTTTTGTTAACTCTCTCCCTGCTGGACTAGGCACTGCCAGACCTATAGGGCATCTCCAGTTGCATTCAGCATGGAGAGGGTTAAAGATATACAAGCTGGCTCGGAGATTATGAAGTGTCTTTGATTTCATCCTCAGCTCAAAGATTTGTTCACAAATCCCTATATGTAAAATTAATTTGAGCTTTAATATGAAATCATGCTCAAGAGTGTTGTAATCTCGGGGCCTATATTTTAGATGGAAGAATAAAAATGAGCTTATGTAATAGCCTGTCTCTTGATCTGTTGGTATCCTGTTCCTTTAAAAACTTTGAGTCGATATTTCAGAGTCAATGAGGTAAATACGTTCTTGGTGATGATTAAAATACAATTCGGTTAAGTGTTTCTAGGTATCGTTTTTCAAAGTTAGATCGTATCCACTATGAGACCATTGCGCTATTGAAAGTGCCTGATCGCCATGAGATTGCTATCAGAGTTCTGTGGTCTCATAGTAGACATGAGTTTCGAGAAACGATGCCCAGAGCTGGATAAAATATGAATACACAATTTAAAATATTGTTGTAATTTCATTGCATTCATCATTGCAACACACCATTGGAATGTTCACAAGTTAAATGGTCGGACGCCATTGTAACAGGACTGCTGGAGGTGTGGCAGTCAATACTGAATGTGGCATCTCTAATTGACTCCAGGAGAAAGAAGGTTAAATATTCAGAACAGAATTTAACACCAAGAATTCCAAGGAAGTACATCGATATCTTTGACCTTGTAGCAGGAATAGATCATAAGAAGCAGTGAAGGGTTGATAGAAGCTAACGCCAACTATTGCGAGCATTTCAATGATTGTTATGTCTTCAGATTGGTGTCTATGACAAACGACCTCCTAATATATTGAAAACTGTATTGTCACTGGCTGTAATAGCCAGAGATCTCTTACCATAATAGCCTATTTTCTGTGCAGTGTGAAATTGCCATTTAGGAACGGGTGATTACAGGGTGCTGGTAATCAGGTTTAGTGATGCAATTCATAATGGAAAGACGGCCAATCAATACGTTCTTACCTAATATTTTAATAACTACTGCACGTTCAGAGTTGAGACTCTTTGTATGCACTGTGGATGAATACTAATTGCTGTTGTCTTATTATGGAGAGAGCTGTGATGAACTGGACTTGGAAATCTGTAGTATATTGGTATGGACCCGGAAATCTATCTGTAGTATTTTGGTGTAGACCTAGAAATCTTTGTGTAGTATTGGTTTTGGACCCAGATATTTGCCGGTAATGTATTGGTATGGACCAAGAGATCTGTTTGTAGTGTATTGGTATAGACTTCATAGACTTCTGCCTGTAGTATTACATGGATGGTGGCATGGTCATTATAACCAGTCCTGTCCTGGAGGTCAGATACAGGACGGAGGATGTCCCTGCCCACAGGCCTCACTTCCTATTCAGGGGGTCGGCTGGCTCCCAGGGGGACATAGATCTTCCGGGCAAATGTCCGGGGTCAGGGCTGCCTTAGTTGGGTCCGGCGCTACCCCCAGACCTGCTTTAATCAAAGGACCGGTCGGCTTGTCAATATGTTTAATTGACCGTCTCTCGTACCTTGCTGCAGGGGAAGGCTGGTGGTGCTTCTGGCCGTTGATGAAGATTAACTTAACAGACACTATTGCATTAGTGTGAAACATTAAGTTGGTTATTGATGGGAGCGAATATGCTTCCTGCTTGTACTTGGTTGTGGGTGTATGTGGAGATCGTAGGTTTATGTGTCACTTCACGGATTTATTAATAGTGGAGAGGCAAGGGCAAGGAGAATGTGACACTTGTAAACTTACATAGAGGCAGGTCGAGCGATGAGGAGACAGTTAAGTAGCGGTTATTACATGAGGATATGAGTTCCACCTTTATTGCACTACTGTTAGAGCACTATCAGGGCTATTTTATGTGATAGAAAGGTGTATGTGTCACTTGTACAATTTTATTGCTGGAAGAGGAAGGCCAGGCAGATATAGTGTGTCACTTATACATGTTTTTACCTCAAAGTTTGAGAGGTAGACAGATATGTGCGAAGCACAGAGCAACACATTTGCACCAGTTTACATGCTATATCCACCACTTACCAGGCCTATACAGTTATCATCCTTGGTCTGTTAGTACCATCCGTGCTCGCAGGTTTACTGCAACATTCTGCGCCACTGATGTAGCAGCTTTCCTCCTGTCATAAAACTGACAAGTCGTGATATTAGTGAAATATTCTAGAAAGCAACTCTAAACACCTATTAAAAATAATAAGAAAAAAATAAAAAATAAAAAAATAAAAAAAAAGTAATATTGTGTCACTTTCTTAAGTCAGAATGTCGCATGATCTTGATAAATTAATTACATACTTCCTGAGAAGCTGAGAAGGCATATAACTGTGCTGCACATGTTTTGTGTGTCAATGAAAGTCACCCTGCTCCTTCAGCTCAGTACATAAAAGCATACACAGGCTGCATATAAACACATAACCCTCTTGATACTGTCATAACTTACATTATGCACTTTCACAGCTGTATGTAGAAAGGTAGACCAATAATGAAGGTATATGTGGCACCTGTACTATTTCACTCCCTGTATTGAGAGACTTGGTACAGCCTATGTGTGTCTTATGCCGAGATGTTATTACATGATAAAGGTGATTCAGACGACCTTACACCCCCCAGCTGGCTTAAGTTAAAACCTGATAGGCTCACCTGCTCTTCATTACATACACAAGGAAAGAGGAAGGGTCCATTGTGTTGTAGGGTAGAGGTATTAACTAACTAAAGCCAAATATTGGCACCAGCTTCACTGGAAACTAGAATGCGATTTATCTAGAAAGCAGAATCTTGCCCATAATTTAAAAAAAATTGTGGGTTTTAATTTTTTAAATTTTTTTAATTTTTTTATTTCCAGTTAACTATTGACTTTTACTGAATATAATTGAAGTTTCTTATTGTGACATTAACCCTCTCCCTCCTGGATTAGGCAAAAACACTGCTCATTAGGGCATTTACGGTTGCCTTCAGCAGGGAGAGGGTTAAGAGGGTCACACCTTTGTCTAAGTTGGTAGTGTTGGTAGGATTTGAATCCAAGAATTCAAGAAATCCAAGAATATTCCTGTTACAATGGTGCCCGACTTGTTACAATGGTGCCCGACCCTATAAAGATTTTCTTTAAATAATAATTCTCATGCGATAACAGTTGAATTAATATCAGGTGCTAGTTTCCTGTGTGTTATCTAGCTAATTGTGCCCAATGTGCTTCACGTCTCCTATGTGATTGCGAATCATTTTTTTCCTAATGGCCAAGGCCAGCTGTCTAATACATTTCTCTTCCTGTGTCAGTACTCAAACCTCTTTAAATATTATGTCTGCCATCTGAGACTAGCCTTGCCCAGGCAAGCACTGTGGCAATATATCTCCACCTTTGACAAGTCTGTTGAGGAATGATTGCCCCTGAGTTGAGATTAGTTAACATTGCATCACTTGGGGACTGAGAGAAGGGTCGAACACCACTAACCAGGCCTAATATCTCCAATAGCTCAGATTATTGACCAAAGCCCGATGACTTGAAGAATGTGGAGGATACGGATCACAGATTAGATTGGCGTGGAGCGTGGCAGCAGGGGGAGATTGGGGGATGTGGGGGGTGGTCGGTCCAGTGATAGGTAGTGTTTAATGACCAGATGAAATGATCCAATCCCAATCAGTCTACGATCAGTGGCTAACACCCAGAGCTCTAGGGAATTTCAGCATCAGTGGTGTGCATCAGCTATGCACACTGTTTCTGTTTCTTGTATTGTGGCAAGTCTGGCAGAAGAAACTTTTCTTTCTTATTTCCTGTCTTCCCTTCTTCCATCCTTCATATAGTTTACGTTCGGCAGCAGCTAACACCCAGAGCTCTAGGGAAATCCAGCATCATTTGTGTGCACCAGCCACACACCTTCTCGGAAACTCTGTGGCAAGTCTAGCAAGAGGGAACCTCTTCATTCCTTCTTCCTTTCTTCATCCAATCTTCATACAGTCTGCTAACACCCAGTTCTAAGGAAATACAGCTACACACAAAACTCTTCTCTCTCTCTCTTTTTCTTTTTCACTCCTTCTCCCTCCCCTCCCTCCATTTCCCCTTTCTCTCTCTCTCTCCTCTTTCTATCTCTCTCCCTCTCCCTCTCTCTCTCTCCCACTCTCTCTCTCTCTCTCTCTCTCTCTCTCTCTCTCTCTCTCTCTCTCTCTCTCTCTCTCTCTCTCTCTCTCTCTCGTATACTGTGGCAAGTCTAGCGAGGGGCAGCCTCTTCCCCTTCTCCCTCCTCCCCCTCCTCTCTCCTGCGTACAGTGCCGCTGCCATCAGCGAACCAAAAATAACTCCCACCAGGCCGGCTCTGCTGGCTGACTGGAGTCTTCCAGAGTGAGGGGAACAGATAGAAGGAAGGAGCGTGCAATACGACACTGCAATGTTTTCACCTCAGTCGGCCATGGAGGCTCGGGGAGTGAACCAGATAAAAACTTTCTGTTGATGTCGAGGGAAAAGTTTACCTGCCACACGAACGGACAAGAATTTGGGAACACATTTTCATGTGGACATGTGGGAAGTTCGTGGGATGGGTTTTTCATAAGTTTGTAAGTCGGTGAAGGATATTTCTCGACCGCCAGTGTATTGGTGTATATGCGTAGAGGCCGAACCTGCCTCTTTCTTCCTGAAGAGTTCACCATCTTGGATGAAAGAGATCATCTGTTCCGTGCTCATCAAAACAGACGCTCGGAAATACACCTACACAGGGTTTCAGGGTTTGAGTCGGGGATTACAAAGTTTTGAAAAGTTTGGATTATATTTGTAACAAGGAGTGACGGAACCCGGTCAAGGCATACCAGACTTTACTAATATTTCGAGGGATACATGTGTAGAGGTCAGAGGTTATGTAGAGTGACTGTAAGTGTAACCTCTCCAGATGTTCAAGAAAATTTGGGTTCTTCGGTCATTGTTTTAAATATCGGTGAGAACCATTGTGAAATAACCAGGGAGCAGACTTTTACCGAGGCATCGACATTCTTGGAGGGCTATTTATGTTTTACGAGGCGCAGATATTTAATAAGACTGATTGAAATGGAGCCAGATTTCTCGGAGCTCTTGTACCTACTTCTCGCGGACGTAAGTCAACGGTCATGAAGACGGCCTGTGAAGACATATCTACTTTGACGTGAAAGAGCGTTTTGAAAGCCGAATGTTTCTCAGGCATCCGTCGGACAAGGAATGAGGACTTAATATTTAGTCAATGAGCTTGCTTTTACCGTGTATTGATGTCGGCCTGTCTTTCTGTTCGAGGGGGGTGAAGTGAAAACTTATTGATCGTCATAGAAATAGTCGAGAGGTGTTTCGTGTAGTTCACTGTGAGACCTCCTGCGACTTTCTAATAAAACTTGTCAGGAGATTTTTAAGGGCTGAGGTTGTTTTTTTTTTAAACAAATCCATTTTTTACCCCCTTCTTATTTTTTTTTACCAGTCACCTTTAAACATCATTCCATTTGGATTACCAGTGCCCAAGGGATGGTAGACAGATCCCAGTTCTTGTGGCGTACTCGTGTTTATTGCGACTGCGGTTCATGTGGACATCACTGGTCTGACTGAGCGCTCTCATTCAAGCTTAACCCTCTCTCGTCACTTTGGGAACTGAAGGAAAAATCAGAGTGGTAAATTTTTATGACTTCTCAGGAGCATCAAGTGTCCATGGTTGATGTTATTGTGCTACTTGATTCCCACAGAAAATGATGCATTCATCGACTGATCAATCCTGGTGGTGAATAAATACGTTCAGGTCATTTTACAAGGAGTATAAGTAAATTGTGTTGGAGGTATGGCTGGAGTACGCTTCATGGATTTATTACGACCCGGGATACTTATATACACATTTCTTCTTTGTTTTGGTGAGTATATTCCGCCAGTAATGTATCATATATTCCAATATCAATATATAGTTGCAGTAGAAACCCAGTATAATTATTGTATACAATTTTGATATTTCATATTTACCAAATATATCTCTGACCTTTAGTAGAAACCCAGTAAGATTGTACAATTTTGATATTTCATGTTTACCAAATATTTCTCTGACCATTGTGTTGTGCTGGCGTCAATTAGACAAATCTGAAATACGAGAAGCGATAACTTGGTTAATAGAGAAATACTATTCGTTGGTGATGTGACATTGAAAAGTACAAAGTTACTAATAAAAGTGGACTTTTAATTTGACCGAGATTGGATGACACTGTAAGCATTATTGATCTGTAGCCAATCAGCTTGCATGCCTCCTCCTCTCTGCTGTACTGTTGGGCATGTATGGTTGCCTCCAGTCGAAAGAAGGTTAATCAAGGGTAATCCACAGATGTACTTCCTTCTGAGCCTGTGGAAACATAACATAGAATACCAAGATTTCTTAAATTGGCTCATTTGCAAAAACATGGAAAATTGTTTAGCAAGATGGTTACCCATCTGAGGCAGTTCCAGATTATGGATATTCCAGATTATGGGTATTCTTGGTCAGGTATTCTGGATCACGGGTATTCTGGATCACATTTTCACATACTCACTTACAATAATGTGGAACAATTTGTCTGCTGTTGTTTCTAGACTTTATGCCATGCATACATTGAGGGCCATATTTCTAGTCTGTGTCACATATTGTTCTCACCCTAATATTCCTATTCAAAATATCACCCTAGTGATAAGCAAGTCTAGGGTGGTGTTCCATTGACAGTCTTGGACAGCCAGAATGTCCAGGACAAGAATGGAATACGGGACAGGTGTGTCCAGGACGCGTCCAATCTGTCCACATTCAAGAGGTGGTGTAGAGCATTCAGCAGCAAATTCATGACGTCACAAACACAAACTACAAGAGTATTTGCCTCGGTCCTCTACTTCCTGTGAATGGACTGTACGGGCTGCTCCATTCACGGTCTGGTCTGTCCAGAATGTGTCTCTTCGACTGTGAATGGAACACCACCACCTAGATTAATGGAGAACAAGATAAAGCAGGTCCCTTCATATAAATAGGATACCATTCAATATAATTTATATTTAAAGGCATAATAGCACAGATATTTATGGTTGTTTTGGACTAGTTCCTAGCTACAACTGCAAAGTACATTCACTGGACATACATAAAATCGTGTTTGTACTTTCAAACATGCTGGATAAATCAAGCATAATTAGTCTCAGATCGAAATTCCTTTGTCCATTATACAGGCCTATCAACTGTGATATTATGCCTTTAAACTATTTACTTTCATCCTCTGAGACTATAGATAGTCTATCATATTGCCTCACTGTTGTTTCAAAAGTTGAAAATTTTAAAAGCACTTGCATCATGAATAATTTAGATAACAATTTTTAATAGTTTGTCTTTGAAGATAAGCACAGACCTAATTTCTGAAGCTATTGATGCTGAAGGTGTGATAATTATTAACCAATCAAATGATTAGAGCTGCAATCATGTAAAGGTCAGCGTGAACCCATGGGAGCAAATATTCTCTTTCTTTAAAAAAAAAAAAAAAGAAGGTATTATGGGCCATAGACTTTCAACATTTTCTTAGAACTGTCAGTGAAATCTTCTTTAACACTACCAAAGATTTTTTTTTATTAAACTGCCAAGAAAGTTTCACCAGAAACTTAGCGAGTGTAATCCAAAATCCAATATGACCTCGATGGTAACCATTTTGAAAATGATATTTGCTTTAGAGGCTTTATCTGTTACAATATCAATTCCCATTGTTTATTTTTGTGTATATAATTATGTTTCTGTAGAGACTTATTCTGCATAAGACAAATCATATATTCAATAATTGATTACTGTGGAACTAGAACACAGAAAGTGTAGTCACAAATGGGTGAAAGGTTCCCGCAGTGACATTAAACTCCATATTCACTCACTCACTCACAGAAAGTGTGACAGATTTAGCTAATATTGCTATAAGTCAACATGAGAGGACCAAAAAGCTATGAATGTGACTATCTAATGATGCTTACAATCTACATAACATGCTAGTTTGTCATTTTACTTTTGAGTATAGAAGAGAACTTAGTATTATTGTTATTATTGTTATGGTTGTTGTGGTTGTAGTAGTAGTAGTAGTAGGGGGCGGGATGTAGCGCAGTGGTAGAGTGTTGGACTTTGGAGCCAAAGGTTCCAGGTTCAAATCCCGCCCAGGGGGCC